>KZ806962.1:644229-660853 GCA_000696205.2 Oncopeltus fasciatus | reverse complement strand
AACTAATTTTAAATATTATATTTAAGAATTATTTTTTAATTACAGAATTCAAAATAGGTACTCAGGCTTTTTATTTTAAACTGTTGAAAGCATTAATGTTTGGTTGATATAAGATGAAAAAAAGGATGAATTTGTGAGAAGAACAAAATTTATAATGTTGATTCGTTCATTTTTATTTGAGTTACAAAAAAGTATATTAAAGTAATATGCGTAAAATTTAATTTTTTATGTTTATGTTTCATAAAATATTTAAGAAAAATACTTAATAGTATGTAGTAAGGTACTACGAATATTAATATAAAGCTGGGTTGATTATATTTTATTTTGCGCTAATTGCTTGCTGCTGTTTATAAGATATAATTTTCCATTTACCCTAATTCATGTACAACTCCATTTAATGTGAGAAATATGCTGAATTGAGGCAGCTATTGCATGACGGAATTTTTAGTGTTAAAAATATATTACTAGAGATAAATGCAAAATGGAATTTAAAATACATATTATCTGTAGTATTTTTACAAATGATACATGGCGAGGAAGGTATTCAGGAATTAACTGTATCTCCCCATCTATGACCCTCCCCCACCCTCTTACTATTACTGGACGAACATTTTTAAAGTCCAAATTTGTTTTTGCACTATATTTAGAACTATATTTAATCAAAAACAAAAGCTCCCAATAATTAGCTTCAACTTACACTGCAGAAACGCAAGTAATTTCATCAGCACTATGTGTGATACATAGTGAGATAATGTGTTACATTATCTCATACAGTGGAAAGGATTTCATAATATGTACTGACTCCCTCTCAAGCTTACAAAGAATAAAGAACTTCAATAAGCCAACTCTTCTGGTTTTGAAAATAACTCACTTCCTCAAAGTTGTAGATTTACTAGGGAAAACTGTTAACTTTCTCTGGCTTCCCTCACATGTTGGAATTCCAGGAAACGAAAAGGCAGACAAAGCTGCAAAGGAAGCAGCCGGTATGTTCGAACCAGATGACCTTAAAAACTGGCTAAGGAAAATGGCACTCCAAGACTGGGAAAATGCATGGATGCTAACTACAAACTGCGGAGTATAAAAAACACCACAAAAGAATGGAACACCTCCATCCGTGGGAATAGAAGAGAAGAGGTAATACTGACCCGTACTGACCCGTATGCGGATAGGTCACACGAACCTTACTCATATACACCTAATTAACAAAGATCTGCCGCCTAAGTGTAATACCTGCCAAGTTCACCTAACAATCCAGCACATCATAGAGGTTTGCCCAGTTTATCAGAATTACTTCACTAGGGAAGGCATTGGAAGAAATATGGCGGAGTGCCTTGGGAACAACCCCTCTACAGTGGATGGGCTGTTAAACTTTCTTAAAAAAGCAGGTATAGCCCGGAAAATCTAAATTAAAGAATGAGATATTATTTATTATTTTAGTTAATAATAATTTATTTATTATAATTTATTAAATATATAATAATATTATTTAAATAAAAAAAATCCATTAATTTAGGTTGTTATAGTGGTCGAAATAATCCTGATTCCTGTCTTTTATTAACTAATTTATAGTAAACATATTAAAGGGTATTTATAGGGAGTAATAACCTAGAAGTTGATTGCCCTTCAATGATCTACTACTACTACTTTAATGAAAAATAGGAAATTTGACAATTATAAGCCCCCCCCCCCCTTCATCTGACGGATATTTTTCTTTTTCCATAACTGTAGACCATTAAATGTTGAAAAGTCAAAGCGAATTAAATTTTATTCCTCAAAGGTGATGTTTGACTCGATTAATGGGAGCTCTTGTCTTTGTTTACATGGATTTATCTCAAGTGTCTCTTACCGTAGAAGGAGCACACTGGCAGACCTGGGACTGGGGGATCTGTCGCAAGAGTCGTGCCTCGTACCGCCTCCGACCCCACCCTCTAGCGGGGCACCCCCCCGTATATACTTGCTCCCACCCCCACCCCCATCGCAAAACGACTCTCATTTGTCAGATTAATAGCTACGGCACGGAACTATACCTATAACGAGGACGACCGGAATCACGTCATCCCTTCTACTGAACTTTTCTTCTGGATATATTTGTAGAGGTCACATGGTAGTATTATAAAGTTTGCAACGACATGCCTCCTCCTAACATATTAATTTTCTCTTTTATTACAATTATTTATGCTAACCCTCACTCATTTAACACTTTAATGGTTAATTCAAACAGTTTTAAACTAAATAATGATTAATATTAACTAACTGTTACTATTTATTAAAAAACAAACACTTTCAGATCATAAAAATAATTTATTTCACTAATAAATAAATAGAGTAATAATAATAATTTAAACTAAATCAATAACAAATCAAAGAGTATTATAAACCTTATGACTTCCACAATTATTTCTCATATTTCACACAAACCTTAAAAGTATATATACACCTATTAGATGATTTTACTTGGGATCGTTCAAGGTAGATCCAAAAAAAAAAAAATTTTAAAAATACACTTTTTTTTCATTTGTATTTTTTTTTTGGATCTACCTTGACTGAACCCCAACTTAAATCATCTAATAATAATGTCTACGGTCAAATAACTCTCCTATTGTATATATATCTAAACTGAGGCTTTTTTTTAAAGAAGTCGAATGGGATTTAACAAGCTTAGAGAATTCTCTAAAGGTATTATTAAGTATTGANTATATATATATACCTCTCATTTTACAGCGAATGAAAAATGAAAAATTTTAATTTGATCTTCGCTCACGTTAAGAGGCTGAAACGAATGATCACGGGTCTACTGGTCATCCGGAGAAGAAGGTTCTGATTTACGCATGAAAAATAAGCAGTTTTTGGCCAGAATCCGAAAAATAAAATATTCCAAAATCATTGGGTTATTATTTTATTTTACTATTTCCAATGTATGGCCTTGTATTATTATGTATGTAATGCATACATGTATGCCAATGTATTATGTATGTAAGTCGTCACTAGGGCTTATATGAAATTCACAGTATTACACTTCTAAAAATTATAGATTGGAATGAGCAGACAGAAATGTAAAAATGGTATGACATAAGACAAATTAATAACAGATTAAACTTTTAATTTAACTATCCAATATAAAAACAGAAACCAACTTATGTGTACCGGTAATGATGTATGGAGACATTCTCCTACACATACACTACAGCAGATGACGGAAGGACGAAGACGAGCGGAAGGAGTGCAAGAGGAGATAACAAATCCAGGAAAGAGAGATTGGGTAGAACACGTCTTCTTGAGCTCTTTCCTAATCTCATGAGGAACTCTTTTGCCAAAACGATAGCTAAAGCTAAAAATATATTGGAGAAGAAGCAGGAGGATCACTTCCTAAAGAAGTAAAAATAAATTTCAAAAATCATCGTGGTACATATGTGAATATATCGATTTTCTTGAGCATAATAACTTGAAAGGTCAAATTGAACTCATCATGATTACTAATCTTTTTTTTTTTTTAATGGCTTGTCAACCTTTGGCCATTAACGCCAGGGATATATGTTTAGAAGCGGAAAGATATTCTCAAGAAGAAAAATTTCTTAGCAATAGGTCATGGTGAGGTACAATGAATTGTTAATGCGAATAGTTATGATGTGGATGTAGATAGTAATTTCTTTGTGCTTGGAAACTATGAAATTTATAAGAAAGAAAAAATTGAGAGAGAATGGAAAAAGAGCATACTGAAAATGTATCTAGATAAGATTTAATAGCCTTCCCTCTTTCAGAAAGTTCATTACAGAGTCGATGACTTTATCGTCATCCAATAGAATTACCAATCTTTATTTGAGGTAAAGAAAAATACAAATATTAGCTTAATCAATTATTCATTACTAAGACCTAGTTATTTATTTTTGATAAAGTCATGTCTTCTTGATGTTTACTTGTAATAAGAAGAGGCCTTCGAAGTCTTCTAGATAATAAAAACAATAGCCTTCTATTGTGAATGAATCATTTTGCATTTGTCACGATGGTAGCTCATTCCAATGTTACCTCTCTTGACATTCAAGTAGTAAGTATTAGCATGGTTTTTTTAATTCCTTTTTCAGGAAAACAAAAATTTTTTTCTATGTGATTCCAAGCTAATTTGTTATCAATACTAGTTAATGTTACTAGTAGCAGTTAGAACTATGTGATTAACACACCCGCATATTAAGGTGATAATTAATACACCTTATTAACAATGTACATTGGCACGTAAGGTGAAGCTATGTTCAAGTACATAAAACGTACATGTTTTGTCTATAACAGATATAAATTTACATTTATTTTGGTTGAAAGAATGAGCAACTTGCCAATAGGATTGAAATGCCTAAATATTTTACCACGGGAAAGGACGACGCAATTGGTCCAACTAATAAAATAAGGGAAATTAATGGACCGTGGGCATCTCTCTCGTTGAAGCCAAGGTGAGAAGGCTTAAATAAAACTTCCCACGAAAAGGCTTTTGAGGGAATTCTCTCCCCAAGTCAGGCTCTATTTCTCTCTACCTCTCTCCCCTTCTCACCCTTCCCATTCCGAGGCGGGAAGAGAAATGAATCCCAGGCTGGATTAACGTTCCCGAAGAGTGGGGGTAGAGGTAATAAGTAAATGGATCTGGGGGATCGAATCACAAATTGGCAACCTGTTGGAGTGGCTGGTGGCTAGTGAGGCCTCCTTGCCGGCCTGCAGTCGTCTGGGAGTTCTCCGGTGTCGCCAGCACTAATGGGCCTGCCCAAGGAAGGACCGACTCCCTGCCTAACCCAGATCAAGCACCACCCTCTGAACTAAGCAGTCAACGAGATATAACTCGATAGAACTTGGAAGTTAAGTTCTCAGAGACAAGGGAAAATTATTTGCATATAATTCTAAGATGATTTTAGTTGGGGTTCGGTCAAGGTAGATCCAAAAAACACAAATTTAAAAAATGTATTTTTTAAATTTGTGTTTTTTGGATCTACCTTGACCGAACCCCAACTAAAATCATCTTAGAATAATATCTACGGTCAACAAACTCTCCTTTTGAATTTACATATAATATTTATTGATTTAAAATATTTCTATCTAATCTCCAATAAAAGAGAAACCCCTTTTTGGTTTGCAATTTACCAGAGAGAAATTTATGTGATTTTCCTATTCTGTTATTTTCTTAGCATTACAATATTTTATTCTTATATGATAGAAATAAGGAACTAAAATAAAATAAAATCTACATTTAATGACTAAAATAGTTGACGTGCAATACAAAATAAATGCTTCGCAAATAAGCTGAAAGTTGGTATTATCGATCAGACATCAAGTGGTTATAAGGAACTTCTAATATGGTTCAAGTTCAGGGATTACAAAGAAACGTTACGTTTCTACATAAACAACAGAAGGGACGGAAGATGGACATCTTAGAAAATATGGAAATCTCCAAAACAAGGATCACTGACAATAATATTAACGAACAAGTTGACACACAATCTGACACCATATTTATAACTCGCGCGTTTGACAGACCTTATCGCCGACAAAGCGACCGTTACAGCTATACCTGACGCATCCGACTAACCCACAGAATGCAAACGCAGTTGAATACGGACAGTGACAGTAAACACATGTATTCGGGCACGAGGATGGACAATGTCCGAAAGCACAAACAGAAGATGGTTTGCAGAAACCAATGAAGACGGATAATAGAAGGTATGATAGTTCTATATTGATTGGTGGTGGAAATAACCTTTTAGATTATTTACCTTATTACAAAGAAAACTATATATTTGATTAAATTTAAGTATAAGGAACTTCCACTATGGTTCAAGCTCGGGGATTACAAAGAAAACCATATCTTTGTTTAAATTTAAGTATAAGGAACTTCCACTATGGTTCAAGCTCGGGGATTACAAAGGAAACCATATATTTGATTTCATTTAAGTACAAGAAACTTCCACTATGGTTCAAGTTCAAGGATTACAAAGGAAACCATATATTTGATTAAATTAAAGTATGAGGAACTTCCACTATGGTTCAAGTTCAGGGATTACAAAGGAAACCATATATTTGAATGAATTTAAGTATAAGGAACTTCCACTATGGTTCAAGTTCAGGAATTACAAAGGACACCATATACTTGATTAAATTTAAGTATAAGGAACTTCCACTATCGTTCAAGTTCAGGCATTACAAAGGAAACCATATCTTTGATTAAATTTAAGTATAAGGAACCTCCACTATGGTTCAAGTTTAGGGATTACTAAGGAAACCATATATTTGATTTAATTTAAGTATTTTGACGTTTTTACATTGATAGGAAACAGTGAGATGACATCAACTAAGAGTGAGCAATATGAGGAACATTACAATAGAAGTTCCAAAGGGGGCGGATCGAGATACGCCGGGTGATTTATGACATGGAGCTTTCGCGAACTTCCTCGTCAATATATCTTTTTGAATTACCGATTGAATCCGCTTCACACACACAAGATAGATTATTTTTATCTAGATTTCCCATGAATGAAATTCTGAAAGTAGCTTCAGTAGATAATTCATTTTTAGCTTAAAGTCACTATAATTCCGATAATGTTCAGTGCACAACCAAACCCAAACACAAAGTGTTTAAATTCAAACTAATAAATGATTAGGATTAGGATCAGGTTATAGGGCGATCAACATCATGGTTATTACGCCCAGGCTGTTGGGGTTTATCTAGAGTTAAATCTGTTATCCATTCTTTTTAATGTTTTCCGTTTTATAGTGCTTGTTTACATTACGTTATATAGTAGTTGGTGTGCAGTAAGTTATATTCGAACACCCAGACATACACAAATATAGATAAAAAACCATTTTAAAGCAGAAATATAAATTATATAACTTAAAAAGTAAATTAACAATTAAAATTGTAACAATAGATAAACAATTTTAATAAAGCAACAATATAATACAATTAGATTTATATAGTGAATACTACAATAAAACAAAAACAAACCCCCTCCCCCCAAAGGCATAGTTGATATGTTTTTGTTGTGTTTTTTTTAGGGGGGGGGGGGGGGTTAATGTTTTTCATATATGCCTGTTTCTCTTAAAATGCACAGTTTGGCTACATTGGATTCATGGTTTACCAGGGATAAATGATTTTATTACTTTATAATTATTATTATTCATTTAGACATTTTGCATGAGAAGCTATAAATATTTATTAGATGTTTTTTATTGGAGTTCGGTTAGGGTAGATCCAAAAAATACAATTTAAAAAAAATTGTATTTTTAAAATTATCTGCCAACGTTTCAGCTTACATTTTAAGCCATTTTCAGGGCTATCATGGTGGCAAGAGGGGACGTCATGTCACCAGGATTCCATATTCATGACTGTGGAGTGAGTCATGAATATGGAATCATGGTGACATGACATCCCCTCTTGCCTCCATGATAGCCCTGAAGATGGCGTACTATGTAAGTTGAAACGTTGGCAGATAATAAAAGAAATACAATTTTTTTTAAATTGTATTTTTTGGATCTACCCTAACCGAACCATAACAAAAAACATGAAATAATAACAACTACGGTATAAAAACTCTCCATTTGAGCTCTAAATATTTGTGTTTGTTTATATTTTAATTATTTATGTTAAATTTCATAGAATATAGTATTAAAATTATAAAAATATGTTTCTATCTTCTAATACTTAGGATTTGTTAGGAAATCTGTTAAAAGCTTATATGGCATACTGCATGATGGACTAAGTTCTTAAGCGAAAAGGATCAGACCTTCAATTTAGTTGAGTTCGAGCAGGTTAGAATGGCTTGAAACAATTTCCACGAGGAACAATTAATTTAAGCTCACACGACTGAGGAGGCAGTCGTCAGTCAAACATACAGGTGTCCCTCGATCTACCCCCCCTAAGGCGGTTGTCAGAACACACATTCTCTCGTGAGTGGCGCCCTCACGCGGTGGAAATGACAGGTTGAACACTATTAGAGGTGTGTGTCGCTAATTCGAGGACGAGGCTCCGGCCTGTCAGCAGAACCAAGGAGATGTGGGGCGCTAAATGTAATTTACAGCGCTCTCTGCTCAAAGCCTCCCTTCAGTTCTGTGGACAATTGGGGAATACCCCGCCTTCTTCTCATGAGTACCGAGACTGCTCCTTAGTGATTCAGTAAGCGTTTTCAAGAGAATTCTGAATTAACTCTTTATTTCTAAAAAAAAGTATTCTGTGCATTTTTTACAATTAATTTTTTGATGGGGTACATGATGATAGTCCTTGCTCGTCTATCCCGGGACGTAACCCATCCTCAGAGAGAAGCCCAGGTTAACCCGCGATAGACTATCCGGCACCCATCTTCTCCTTATACTAGGATAAGGCAGGGAGTCAAGAAGGGATTGAGAGGGGGAGAAAAATGCCAGTGCATTCACTCCCTAGGTATTAAACTAAACTGACTGGAGTAGGAGGTCCCTTGGCCACCTCTTGAGGCGTCGGGGAGGGTTGTCGGGATGAACGTGGGATGCCAAGGAGAGGGCTAGAGGATTTGGACGTCCTTGGATGTTTGTGTGGAACTTATCAAATCTCGAGGGGATGAGCTCGGAAACAAAAGGTACTTGAAGGTCAGAATGGATGGTTTTATTGGATACGTAGGGAGGAGTGTTGAGGATTGTGCGAAGGACTTTGGACTGGAACCCCTGGATGCATCTAATGTTTGATGGCTTCGCTGTGCCCCACAATTCAATACCATATGTCCAGATGGGTCTGATTAATGTTTTGTAAAGAGTTATTTCGTTTTCTATTGTTAATCTGGACCTGTGGTTCAGCAATCTGTAGAGCTGCCCAAAGCGTTTGTTTAGCTCTTGTCAAGAATGCGAGTTGAAATTGATTCAGTACTACCGATCGGTATTGTACTAGCGTGTTCATTGTAGAAAGTTATTACTTCCCTCAATGGATTGAAAATATTTTCCGTGTAATAGAATTTTAAATTTCATATGGACAATTACAACGGGAAAATACCGCCGTCTTTGAAAGCTCAGTTCTTGTAAAAGGTCTTGGTTGGAGGGTATTGCTATTCTTCCAAAACTTGGATTCATGTATCACCATTTCTTTCACTTTAAGGGTTAAAGGAGGGGCGCCAGGCTAGCTCAGGGGATCCGTACGGGTCTCGCAATCCTGACGCTGCGGGTTCAAATCCCGCCCAGGTCAATCTTCTATTTATAATATAGAAGCTTGTCCTGAGCCAAGGGTGTTTAGAATGGGGTGGCAATCTGTAGATAGCCTCTCCCTCCAATGACCCTTAGTGGTAGCAAGGGAGGTTAAAAAAAAAAGGTTAAAGGATTTCCTTATTTCAACTGGTTCATTGTAAAATTTGTTGTTTGATTGTTATTGAATTAAACGTATATACTTCTTATAATATATTTGATATTTATTTGTCAGTTCCGTGTTGTTCACTCTGAACACTATATTCACTAAAAGCTTACCATTCTAGATAACTCGAGACCACTGGATTATGAAATACGAAATATATCGATACTTATATAAATCTTTTAATATTTACTGATCAAATAAAGCATTTTAAATTAAATAAATAAGAAAAATAATAAATATCAAGGCAGGGGAGGAGTCTTATTTTGAAATATAAATCTACATAAAATTTCGAATTGGCGTATGAGTAATGGAGTAAGATCAGCTTGACATAATGTGTTTCACTTTAAGTTGGCTTACAGTATTTACGGCGCGTATTCTGAAATGTTTACATGGCTCGATAATGCTTAAGCTCGTGAAACATGATCCCACGCATGTACTTTACACTATACATTTTTCTATCTTTTATAATTCTTTTATTAATGTTTATTTACATTTTGTTATTTTAGTAAGTAATAGCCTCCCTTTTAACTAGTTAGGGTCATGAAGGGAGGAGCTATCTACAGGTCACCATCTTATTTTATACATCCATGTTTTAGGAAATAAATTATTTATTGATGTTTTAGGGTAAAACCCATGTTTTAGGGTAATCGTGCCTGAATTGGACCCGCAGCGCCAGGATTGTGAGATCAAGTCCTTCGCTCCGCGTCACAGGCGTGCTACTTCTGCGGCGGCAAGAGGCATCCCAGGAAGAAGTGTCCCTCCCGTAAAGTGAAATGTACTTCATGTTCCAAGATTGGGCACTACGCTAAGGTCTGCAAGTACAAACCAAAGAGATTACGTCAAACACTTCGGCCAAGTCATATGTCGCGTAAGCCCTTCTGCCTCTCGAAGTCAGTCATTCAAGTCTTTGTCAATGGCGTCACGAAAGGATGTGCAAGTTCGATTTTTTTAATAAAACAGATACCCCGACGACCGCAAGGATACTGTCTATCAGGCACCTGGCCCCGATTGGCTGTGACGGCAGCCAATAAGAACATCGCTCCTACTCGGGACCGCCTCGTCTCCCTGATCAGCTCTCACGTACGGAAGTCGTCCCTCAGCTAGCATATCGGCACAGCTCAATCAGCCTCCAGCTAAACAGCCGATGAAGAGTACCACCCTTCGGTTGAAGCCGACGGAGATCAAGTCGCCAGAAAACCATTTCGGGTCCATCTGTGCCCCAAGTATCTCAAATCTCATATCAGGAAGAAATAATGTTAAAGACGTTCACGTAGGCTTCGACGGTCGTCAGAAGTATTTACCGTTTCTTCTTTCGGGTTGGACCGTGTCAAATTGGTGTTATTTGCCGAGCTTTCGCACATCATGTGATGGCTTCTTCAGGGCTGAAAAGAGAATGAGAGTTGTAAAAGAGAGAGTTGTAATGGATTTAAAAATCTCTCTTTTACAACTCTCATTCTCTTTTCAGCCCTGAAGAAGCCATCACATGATGTGCAAAAGCTCAACAAATAACAACAATTTGACACGGTCCAGCCCGGAAGAAGAAACGGTAAATGTTAAAGACGTTATTTTAATTTTTCCTTAGTTTTTCATTATTTGTAATTGTCATATGTTTTTATTATATACTTTTTTATTATATATAAATATATAACTTCTCTTTTAATTATAACTAAGTGAAATATTATTTTGATTAAAACCTTGGTTCCTAACAAAAGGTCATTAGATTATGGAGTAATATTAATTTTTCAAAGAGTTATTATAAGAAAAGGAATACTATAATAATTTATATTTTGCTTTTGTTAGTAAAGCATTTTCAAAATTTTACAATTGAAGAAGTTAAGATTATCTTTCCTTCATTTCTTTTGAAGTTCCCTTCATTATTATATCTGAGTGCTGACTAGAAGCCTGAAGTCTTTCGTCCACACTTCTCAGCTCCTAAAGGTGACTTGAATGCTACCTTCAGAGCCTGGCTTATCAATGACCCATTGCCTCTTATCAAAATGTCTACGCAGATTACAAATTGCTCGAACTACCGAGATTCAAATGCTGACGTACACTTCAGATGACGAGTTGGAATTCACCCAACATGATCCGTTAGCATGTTCTGTACTTCGGGCAGAGACCATTGAGCAGTATAGGCTAATGGAATTGCTAAAAAATGATTTATATCCAATACCTAAAATAATAATTCCAAGTGCAAGTACCCCAGCGTGAGGAGGTTCAGAGACAGGGGCCTGTAATGCGGCCATCACGTGACCCGGCATGCAAACCACCCCAACCCTTCTACCATCATTTACTCCCCCTTCCCCCTTCGGGTCCCTTCCCGAGATTTATTATTTTTGACGTCCTCCTTACCTGTCCTCCTCACTCTCTCTCTCTCTCTCCATCCCCTATCCTCTCCCTCGCCGATCATAGCACGCTAGATTGCGTGGGGATCAAACTCTTGCATCTCCCACCATTTCGTTTACCTTCGGCTCGGAGCACATTAAATTAAAATCTGTTTAGCTTTCAGGGAGGATTCTTCCTGCATGTCTCCTGTAACAGCTTTATACCTTTTTTTTCCAGCTGTCAACTATTAAAACTTTATTTTCGTGTTTCTATTTCATTATAAAACTTCGTAAAGTTCTAATGTACTAATCAAAATAAAAAATAAAAAATAAATGTGTCATTAAAATTAAATTTAAGAATAGATTAAAGTATGATGGACTTAATTAAATATTATTAATTTAACTTTTTTTTTTTCAAAAATGGTCATAAATATTCGGTAGATACAGTAGAATTGACTTGCGCACAACAAAGCATTCTGTAATCAAGAGGAGATTGTTGAAAAACTAATTAGTTTAGATTTTTTTTTAATTCAGTCCTGGCATGGATTAAGTGTCAAGTCAGATATAAATTTTTGGCGGTTCAAAAGTACACTTTTGCAGTGCACAATCTGCTTTCATATAGAAAAAAAAATTTTAAATATTATATAGAGTTATATACTGCAGATTGTACTTCTGTATAATTACTGTAAACCGCGAATAGTACTGTATGCGGTATATATGCGCTTATATATCGTACTTTATTGAACAATGAATAGCATTTAACAGATTTCACCCAAGAAACTGAAATTTGTTCACCGATTCTACTATATAAACTACTTATAATGAAAGATTGAGTCTTATAAGTCCTAAGTAGCACTAGTAAAGTAATTGAGGGTTCATTCCCAAAAAAGTGAATTTACCAATAGATTGTAGTAAAAGTATTTAAAAGATTTTTCTATAAAACCATTGATGTTATGTGTCGAACTTATCATAAATTTGGTATTTCAATTATCATAAGTTATAGTATAATATCGGAAATTCTTCTTCTTTTGAGCTTTCGCACCTCACATGATGCAGAGCGCTGAAAAAGCCATCAAATGATGTACGAAAGCTCTGCAAAAAACAAATTTTCGACATACCAGGTATGCAAGTTTAAAATGTCGTTTATTTCTTAAAATATATACACAGTAATTTAAAAAAAAGTATAATATATTTTATTCAAAGTACTGGCCCTCGCTTTCTACACATTTTGTCCATCTCTCGGGCAATATATGGATACCATTCCAAAAGAATGCTTCATCTTTATTTGAAATCCATTCATCGAGCCATTTTCGTACGTTTTCGAAATTGTTGAAGTGTTTCTCCGCCAATGAGTGTCCCATCGATGAGAAGAGGTGATAATCAGAAGGCGCCAGGTCAGGTGAATACGGCGGGTGGAGTTCCCAACCAAGCGAAGAAATCGTTTCCTTAGTCAATCTGGCTGAATGTGCAGGAGCGTTATCATGCTGAAGAATGACTTTGGCGTGCCTGTGAGCCCATTCTGGGCGTTTTTCGATCAATGCGTGACTCAAATTGATCATTTTTTGTCGGTAGCGCTCGGTATTGACTGTTTCGCCGGGCTTGAGAAGCTCGTAGTCGATTTGGTCGATTTTCTCGTTTTTGATCAGTAACATCAAAATCACCACGTTTGAAACGTTGAAACCAACGTTCACATGTCTTGACGGTTGGAGGAAGATCGCCATAAGTCTCAACAAAAATTCGATGACATTCAGATGCCTTTTTCTTTTGATTAAATAAGAAAATCATGACATGCCGCAAATGCTCTTTATTTGGCTTAAAATTAGACATTTTTAACACCAAAAAAAGGTATGATACGTCCACGTAAACGTCTTAAAAACAACTGACTTTTGTAAACAAATGACTAACAAACAAAATAGCGTTTAGAGATAAGCAAATCCTTCAATAGGCTAAGAGCGCATTCTATTGGAATTAAAACGACATTTTAAACTTGCATACCTGGTAGATAAGTCTGGAAGAAGAATTTATGAATAATTATGGAGATAGTGGAAGCTTATATGATATTTTATCATTAAACCTCTTAAGCAATTGGGCATTTGCAACACTTGAATCCAAAATTAATGGGCTTTATTTGATAAAATCTGATAGTATCCCTTTAAAATACTTTTAAAAATTAACCTACGAAAATGATAGATCTAATATTAAATTTCTAAAAAAATTGGAGGTAAATAAAAAATTCAAGGAGGGTAGACACACGTATCGACACATGTATCAGACTCGTCTGGTTGTCGGGCAATAGGAATAAGTCAGGAGGAGATATTTTCGCTGCGACTTTTAGAGGAGGTGGGTCGTAACTCGGCGGGGTGGGGGGTTTACGGCCCTGGCATTAGGGGCACATCGACTGGGAGGACTCGATATCGAGATGGAATTCGCCACCAATGTACTCCAACTGATAAGGCGGGGGGCGCTCAGATGTAATAGCTCGTGCCTTGATGTCCTGTCCCTTCTGGGCACATAACGTAGCATACATGGAATATGTATCTGGTCTCTTAAAACAAATTTTCCAGTAGAGCTTCCCAAATAAAGGAAAACACTTTTCTTTTTCTTTTTTTAAACCAGCTCTAAAAGTTTTTCACTCCTAAATAATTCTTCTATGCATGTCCTGTCCCTCCTGGTCACATAACGTAGCATACATGGAATATATGTATCTGGTCTCTTAAAACGAATTTTCCAGTAGGGTTTCCCAAATAAAGGAAAATTTTTTATTTTTTTAAACCAGCCCTAAAAGTTTTTCACTCCTAAATAACTCTTCTGTGTTTTCTATACTACTTAAATATATAACATTAAATCAAATAAGAAAAATTCAAGAAGTCCTTCATGAAAAAATCTGTAATTCATAATAATTGTTTAAGCTTAAATTTTAGGTGAAATCAGCAAATTATTTTACTCATCCTGAAGATCTGTGGCTGTGTTTATATTTTGTGAGAATAATACATTTTTGTTCCATGAAATGAAAAAAGGTATGTATATATATATGTGTGTGTGTGTGTGTGTGTGTGTGTGTGTGTGTGTGTGTGTGTGTGTGTGTGTGTTTATCAGTGTATGACTCTGCATTTAATCATTATTCAGGGCAATATTTTCAGTTTCAAATGTCGCACTTGAATATGTAAGCGAAGCTGATTTCTAAAAGTAAATAGGAACGCTTGCCTCAGGTTTGGTGCAATGAAACTCCAACTGATGATGAGAAAAATGTAAATGGATGAGTTACACAGCGAAATTCAATAATAATGAGTGTAAGTTGTATCCGAACCTTAGATTATAATGTTCAAAAGGAGAGTTTGTTGACCGTAGATATTATTCGAAGATGATTTTAGTTGGTGTTCGGTCGAGGTAGATCCAAAAAAACACAAATTAAAAAAGATGTATTTTTTTAATCCTTTATTAAAAAAATACATCTTTTATAATTTGTGTTTTTTTGGATCTACCTCGACCGAACCCCAACTAAAATCATCTTAGCTTAGATTATAATATATAATATCTGACGCCATATTTAGCTTTTGTTTTGATGAAATTCGTCTCCCGTCAGTTTTAAATAATAAAAAAATAAAAGCTGAAAAACCTTTGACCTTCTTCGGATCAATGGAAGTGGGAATTTGACTGATTTGTCAAGAGTGGCAAAAGCTGATATTCAATGCATTGGGCGAAATATTTAGTAATCCATTAAACACAAGAAATTGAGAGATTAAAATAAATTGGAAGGGGGTTGGCTAACACCCCCAAATATTTTTTTCTCGCAGCGAACATTTAATCACAACTATTAAACGAAAAACTCAAAAAGTCTCTTGTTAATGACTAATAAAATCTGACAAAATAATTGTTACAGAATGCAATAACATACGTAACTAGTTTAATAGTTTTAATGAAATGAAAGTCCATGAAAACAGCCCGGATTCGTTTTGTTATGTATGAGGCAATTTTACCATTCCCGGTCAAAAGACAAACATCAGTACATTTGTCAGACAAGCATATTTTGCCTATTTATAAGTGAAACTTGGTGATCAAGATAAAGCATGTGCAACTCATAAAGTGCCTAAACAGTGTGTTGAGACTTTACGGATGTGGACCAAGGGAACACGTGCTAAGCTTCCATTTGGTATACCTATGATTTGACGCGTGCCCAAAGATCTGAGGTTATTCTCAAATTTAGACGCTATGAATTCAGTGCAATGAATGACTCAAGAATATTTGTCTAATTACTTATATGTGATCGTTAGAGTAATAATTAACTATAAACATTGATTCGTAAATTATTTATAATGTGCTCAAAAGTAATTTAATACTCTACAAATAATTTAACAGTAAAACTTCAAATGGCTCAAATGTACAATAACACATTCATTTTTTACGAACAAAATAAAAAGTAATAATCATAATGTACAGTTCTATCAATTAAATGAGTAAAGATAATCTTACCATATATTGAATTTTAAATTATTCTGGTTAAATTTACCTGAAACAAAAAAAATGGATTCATATAATATACATCTAATAAAGCTTTTCAATTTCAAATAAAATTTTTAAATATAATATAATTCTAAAAAACTTTTAGTATAACTTGACTAAGTTATTATTTAAATTATCAGAAAAATTCTTAACTAAATGTCTAGGGAATTTGAAAACTATATTATAGTTTGATAGTGAGAGAAATTGTGTTATTATTATTATCTCTCTCATAGACTACCAAACTAAAATGCATCCCGCGAGAGCTGTTGTAAGGTGAATTTCATCTGGGTTGATTGCAGGCATAGTTTGAAACTTTTATTCTGCAGTTTTCCCGTGAGAAATAAAACTCTTCAGTTTGGAACCATAAACGAGTATGTTTTATAATTTGTAATGTGCGTGTGTAAAAAATTCAATTAAATATTTTCGATCCTAAATAGTATTAGAAAAAAAAAAAAAAAATATA
>KZ806962.1:603681-629979 GCA_000696205.2 Oncopeltus fasciatus | reverse complement strand
TCTCTCTCTCTCTCTCTCTCTCTCTCTCTCTATTTCTATATATATATATATATATATATATTTCTCTAGAGGAAACATAACCTGTGGAAAAACTTCCTATTATTTACCAACCCTAATTTGAAGATAATAAAAATATGACCCTTTGTGAGGTAGCTTATGGGATCCCTTTGGGTCTCACAATCCTGGAGCGGAGGGTTCAAATCCCGCCCTGTGCAGGCTTTTATCTATAAGTTAAAGCTTATCCTAAGCTATAGATGTTTAGGATGAATACTTGTTGATAGCGTGGAAAAGGGACGCTAACACCTCGACCATTTTAAAGTTTTATATGTTTTATCGCCGCAACGGCCAGCATATATTCTGCCACACGTAAAAGATCTACCCAAATTGCATGTCAGGTATTCAAGAATATTATTTTATAGGGATTCAATTCTTCATTCATTCACTGTAGTCTTGCGTAACAAGATAACATTACTTTAACTATGTAACTCACGAATATCTCATCTAATAGTTGGATCGGGTGCACCACCTGTACTCTGTAATCTCTCCACGAGGGAGAACGACAAGGGGCTCGTGTTTCAACGGCCTCCACGCCATCTCGTGTGACCAGTTAGAGATAGATATTCACTGAATTACATATAGTATTCACCTCGTCAAGAGTCGGAGGCACAAAACGTTGTAACATAACTGTAGGAAAGACACATCTTCCTATAGCTACCTATTTCCCTATAAATACCTCCAGGTTCGGTTAGGTTGTCTCAGGCTGGCCCTGGATAGTGCTCATCCAGGTTGAAGGTGAATCTGCAAATTGCTGCAAGTAGAATATAAATTTAAAGTGGATAAGCTAGAGTAACCAAAATAAATATCCAATAAATACAGGCTAAATGCTTCCATGTCCCACTGTTTCCCGATTTTTTTCTTAAAAATTTCATTTTTCCTTAGAATTAACAAACGGCGTTTCATTGAAAATTAAATTACAGTAGAGCTATAGTAAATGTTTGGTCTTCTAAAGTTTGAGTTCGTTTACATGTGTTTGAATGTCGTTAGAATTCCTAAGGAGGAGGAGAAGAAGGATTCATTTTAGTGTGATTGGGGAAGTCAATTTGGAGGCGACTGTTGTCAGGAGGCTTAGAGGAGGGGTAGAGAAGGTCATGAAATTCGGAGGAAAAGTACAGGAGCATGGTTTATTGGTTATTAAATGCTGTTGGAGGAGGGACGTGAGAGATTACTGGTCACTCCCATCCAGAAGGTTGAGGCTTGAAAAAGATCTTCTTGTATCAGGGGTGATCCTGTTTTGAGTGGATCGATCCGGGAATAAGAGTCCCCTAGTCTGAAGGGTGTGGAGATGGGAATCTCAGGGACTTAGGCTTTGTTTTCGGGCTGGTTAGCTGAATCAAATCTAGGTATAGCAGCCCTTATAAATGACTAGGTAATTTCGATGTCATAGTGCATAACAAATAGTGTTGCCATGGACTTCTGCAGTCTGATGAATCCCTCTCTAAATGGCACAATGACCCCGCAACATATGCGACATTGGTGCTTCTTCATTCGTATTCTACTGCGGCAGAGTGAAGTTAGGATGAACATGTCTTCAACATTGTGGTTTAAAGATGCACGTAGAACGCAAGCAGTGAAATTTTTACAGGAGCATCTCCTTTAGGCCTTTTTACTGTTGACTGCGTTTCTGATTTGGAAGCCAAGGTCGGTCAGCTCCTTTTTTATGTTCTCAGAGAGAGTGGAGTGATGGAGATAGCGAATGAAAATTATGACGTCACGTTTCTGCTTGAGCTGGTATGCAACATGCTGCTCATTTTTCACTTTAAGGTAGCTAATAGTGACAATATATATGTGGCAGAGCTATCTGTTCATATAAATGTTCATTTGCAAATCCTTCATCAAAATGGTTACTTCGGCAAGTGGGAATCGGAGCACGAATATACATCCCGGTTTTATATAAAACTCGGAACCCATTCCAGCTTCCTGAAATCATAACAGTAGAGAAAAAGGTATACCTTCCATCTTTGTCGGGAAATATGTACGCTTGAAGAGTAATCAACTCCACATGAACTTCGTAATTGCAATATTAGGCAATATAACCAGATACATAACCTGCCACACTCGCTGAAATATTTAAAAGCTCTTCCCCCCCCCCTCCAATGCAAATCTTCCTTTATATTTATATCTTAAATTGAATAAATCTAGATAAATGTGGATGTTAAAAAATTAAAAATTTCACATACATAAACTTCTCTCCTGCTTTAACTTTATGCGATATAGGGACATTTTTAATCGTCGACTTTGAATCATCGTATCATTTTTAAAATAATTTAATTATAAAACATTGGAAAAAAAAATTGTTTAACCAATTTGTTTTTATATAATAATAAAAGATATCCTCCCCCTAAATAAATTACAATTTCTACCCATTAAAAATTGGTTTATTAGATGTATATATATTAAAAATATAACATTAAAAAATGAGTAAGATTAAGTAGAGTTATTATAGTAGTAGTAGAGGAGAGTAGTAGTAGTAGTAGATTGAAGGGCAATCAACTTCTAGGTTATTATGCCCTACAAATACCCTTTAATATATTTACTATAAATTAGTTAATAAAAGACAGGAATCAGGATTATTTCGACCACTATAACAACCTAAATTAATGGATTTTTTTTTATTTATTTAAATATTATTATTATATATTTAATAAATCATAATAAATAAATTATTATTAACTAAAATAATAAATAATATCTAATTCCTTAATTTATTATGAGGAGATAAGTCCAATTGTTCGGAAAGCTTTGTCGGCTAATTCTAATTAGGAGAGCCTAAGAGCAGAGATGTCTGGTAAGGGGGAGATCCTTGAAGACAGAGTAGCCCGTCTGACTGTGAATTGTATCAGTGTTTGGGGAGAGATAAGAGAGAGCGAGGCCTAGACGACAGGAGGGATGGTCGGGGGCGAGGGTGGGGGGGTCAAAGCATCACGCCTTATCAGGAGGAAGGGGTTGGCGGGGGTGGCAAGGGGGTAGGTTTCGATTTCGAGGAAGTATCAGCGGCTGCATCTCTCTCTCCTGGCGGCGTGGGTCACGAACTAAGGCAGATGCTTATCAGTGCCTGAGGACATCTGGGTTTGAAAGCTTTCGTCAACTTATCGCACCTAGCTCCCATCGATATGCATTCTCCAAATCACTCACAATTTTCCAGTTTTTATTTTTTTTTTTTTTTATCACACTTGAACTTATCTTGTATCTCTATGTCTATTTCTTTTTCATTTTATCGTAATGAGGTTATAATATAATGCTCAGTTGATATCTACCGTTTCTTCTTCCGGGTTGGACCGTGTCAAATTGTTGTTATTTGCCAAGCTTTCGCACATCATGTGATGGCTTCTTCAGGGCTGAAAAGAGAATGTTTTGGGGGGAATTCCCCCCACATTACCCCACATTCTCTTTTCAGCCCTGAAGAAGCCATCACATGATGTGCGAAAGCTGGGCAAATAACAACAATTTGACACGGTCCAACCCGGAAGAAGAAACGATAAATGCTTCTGACGACCGTCGAAGCCTATGTGAACATCAGTTGATATCGTTTTAATTTAACTAATTTATTCGTCATAACGAACCTGTTTCAGCGATTTCTGAAGGAATGTAGTTATTGAGCTTAATCTCGGTAAAAATGTTTTATTTTAATTTCGTCGATATTTGACCCTATCATGTGTGTGCGCGCATGAGTATATATTTTTTTATTTATGTATTTATTTTATTATTATTTATTTTTTGTTTATGTCAATTCATTACAGGCCAGAGTTTTCCTAATGACATTCTGCAAGTAGCTTTTAATATTAAAAGGAAAATCAAAATTAGTTATTAAGGAAGTCGGACCAACTGATACCTGAAATGTCTAGTGTGAATAAAAACCATTTGAATACAGACAGTGGCAGTGAACACATGTATTCGGCCACGAGGATGGATAATGTCCAAAAGCGCTCGCCAACAGAAGATGGTTTGCAGAAACCAATGAAGACGGATTACAAAAGGTATGATAGTTCTATATTTATTCGATGTAGGGATCATAAATTTGAAATTTAATGCGTTCACAGCGAATTTTGAGCGTACGAGCTGTTTTACTCTTTCTGAATATCGGCATCTGGTGATACCCGCCTCTAATCAGACTTAAGAGAATCCTTATTTTAAGATCAGCTGAGAAAGTCATTTCTAATATATTATCTTTTCTTCAAGCTATTTAAGGGTATATAAAGCGCGCAGCAACTACCAATGTCATTACCTTTATTAACATAAAAAATAATTCAATAATGATCATTAATAATTTGAACTTACATATGCTATATTTAGAAAATATCCAAGCCGTCTAATGACTGTAAGCAAACTAAAATAGTATAAACATATTACAAAGAATTTAAATTTACAAAATTTTCCTTTTTTTTTTTTTTTTTTTTTTTTTTGCACCTTTTTACTTTACAAGTGAATATGGTGTCAATATACTATAGGACCATAACTTATCTTATGATAATTTAATATGAAATCTCATAATTTTAAAATTCATAAGAAAATTAAAATAGAATTAAAATTTCAGAACAAATATATGATGTACAATATAAATAAATAAGCACGTAATTTTATTGGGATAAATCATATGTTGATATATTTATTTTTTTTAGTTTTAAATTCTACGAACAAACTATTATTAGTATAATGCCAAAGGAAATACAGAATTTAATAAAATATATTTCCATACATTTCGACTACTTATGTACTAAACATGTATTTATGCATAAAAAACATATTTATATTAATACGTTCACAAAAAATTTACATATGCACCCTAACAGAGACAAACAGACAGAGCAAATACGTTTTAAATTTTAACGCACCGACAAACACTCACATAAAAATTTTCTTCGTTATTTATAAATATTACTAACATTAAATGAAAAAATTCAAATTGAAGTGGCTAAGAAAAATTGTTTTAACTATTATAAAATATTACAAAAAGTTTGTTTTCATATACTGTATTATTTTTTGTATTTTAACTAGCTATTGTTCTTTCGGAACCTAAATATTTTCTTCAATCGGTAAAATTGGAGAAAATATCCAATATGTCTGTTTTCTTGTGGTTGTTCTGTAATTCCCTGCATTTCATTAACAATACATTTATCTTTATAAATATTTTATTTGGTTGTGGTTTTTTATACCACGTAAATTTTAAACAATTAATGAGAGGGAATAGAATAAAAAAATCTATCTGTCCCAGCCAGGAATCGAACCTGGATCTCCTTCTATCCGGGCCGGTGCATTTACCAGTTATGCTACCAGAAGATCCAGGTTCGATTCCTGGCTGGGACAGATAGATTTTTTTATTATATTCCCTCTCATTAATTGTTTACAATACATTTACTATTAGGGAAATAAAAAAACTTGATGGAGAAGTAAAACTGTCTGAGCCACCCTTACCAAGCTCACCGTCTCTCAGAGAGTTGGTTGCCGTGTACCCCCACATTTAAGTCCATCTTGGACTCGCTAGGCCGAGGACCAGCTGCCTTCCCGACCACATAGGAGCACAATCACCTGGAGTGAGATTCGGATCTCTGTGTAGGCGCTTAACGCCCTACATAAGACATCTCAAAGATAAGTCTCCCCCGCAGTGTATTTATCACTCCGGTTGTCTACCCTAGCTCTCTCCCTCATAACTAATGACTCCTCCCGCCAGACAGCCCGCCCGGCCCCCACCCCTTATCTCTCCCTCTCTCTGGGCAAACTGAATAATTGCCGTTTTATGCATTAATAGCTTCAAGAGTCGAAAAGAAAGATCTCATAAAGCAGGAACTGCAGAACCCATGCGGATTCTCTTTTTTACCCATTCATCAAAGTTGTAGTAGTAGTAGTAGTAGTAGTAGATCATTGGAGGGTAATCAACTTCTAGGTTATTACGCCCTATAAATACCCTTTAATATGTTTACTATAAATTAGTTAATAAAAGACAGGAAACAGGATTATTTCGACCACTATAACAACCTAAATTAATGGATTTTTTNTTATTTTTTACTTGAGAAGGAATTGGAGTTTATTATTTTTTTTTTTTTTTTAGGGTTCCAGTAGAGAAATTTTGATTGTTTATAAAGCATTAATTTTTATCTTTGTTAAAATATGATTGCATGATTGCAGCAACAATAAATGATTGTGACATTTTAATTTTATGACATTTAACAGCACTTGTCAGACATCTTTAGATATCTGTTTAGGATAATATACATTTATTTTAATATGTTTAAAAGGGTATTTTCTTAATTACAATCAGCTAATTATAAATTTAAAAAATGAAAACATTAATATTTACTTCATTATTTTATTAAAAAACTTTTACCAGAATAAGGCAGTCCATACATTACTATTATTGGATTAAGAGGTTTTCTAAACATTTTAATGGAGCCAATTTTTTTATTAAATTTTCGTTATGTATGATAGATGCACTTGGTTTTAAATTGAAGAAATGATAATGCAGGAAAGAACAAACCATTAATTTTATCTAACATTTCAATACTCTTATGCCTTTCTGGACATTTCAAATACTAGGTTAGATATGAAACCAAATTAAGTTATGGAAGAGGACATCTATAAAAAGTCACCTTATCCTAAAAATACATGACACTAGGTAGACTTTTATTTTATATATCTTTCACATACTAATGGCAAGCACTTTTGGTCAGTAGATGGCTGACCACTGAAAGTACTTGCCATTAGGCTGAGGAATAGATTCATATAAGTATATTGAGATAATGGCGATAGATTCATATAAGTATATTGAGTAATTATCTTATTTTAAATTATGAATTAGAAGCCCATACAACTGAGATACAAAAATATTTTTAATACCATATTTTAAAATATTATTCTGGAAAACAACAATGAAGTTTTATTAATTATCTTATTTATTTTCATTTTTTTAGGGTGTGAGGGGAAAATAGTGCTTGTTTTTAAAGCATTAGTTTAAATCTTTGTAATCATAAAAAATGAAATCCTGGCATTCTTAGTGGTTACAGCAAATTATAAAATTCCACCACATTAAAATAAAATGGTAGAGCACACTCACAAATATTGTTGCATGTCTCATGCAATATTGCACAGCACATGCAAATTTGATTCATTCATTAAAATAAAACAAATAAAAATATATAAATAGTGAAAATATTACAGATAATAATCTAAGCTATTGAAAAAGAGCAAGAAAGGAAATAACTCGTAATTCCTTCCCTTCTTTCATAAATTCTATTCCGATTGTACATTTATTGAGCTGCCCATATCCCGAAACATTAATTATCCCAACAAGTTTTTCTGCATGTATGAACATTTCTAAAAACGCTGTAGCTGGTTAATATATGATTTTTGTGTGTGTGTTTGTTGGAATATTGTTTTACATAGTGGTTATGGTATAAGCCAGGTTGTCTTTTTTTCTCTAGCTACTTCATATCTTACTGAATATTTAGTTAAAGTTATATATCGCTGTTTTACATAATTTTGTTGTGCTAACTTTAATGCAAATGGATCATAACATAGGCCATATTCATTTGTGCCCCGCAGCTTTCGATAAACAGTGTCACTGCTGGGATAAAAATGGCTCTGAAGAAACAGGGACTCTAACTATCGAAAGTGAGTAGCTCTAAATTGGTGGGGAAAAAAAAAATAAATAAAATAAAAATCCATTGTTATAAAGGGGCCTTAATTTTTCAACCGCTAATTATTATAATGTTCCATTTGAAATTTTACTTCATAAAGTACCTTACATGATTAAAATATATATCAGCTAAACGATCACTTTCATAAACGTTAATATTACAACGAAGAAGAAAAATAATAAATGTCTGATTAGTTCTTATAACCAGAAAAGACAAACAAATTTAAAATGTATGTTCACTAAATCACGCTGCTCAAGGCCTATATGTTTATCATCGCCATAAGTAATTTTATTTATTACTAATTATAGAAAAAATTATAATAAAGAAAATATTCTGAAATACAGCTATGAATGTTGAGCAATTCAACCCCTCCTCCCGCCCGAACAGTCTAGAATCAGTCATAGTGATGATGATGTTTGTAGGCTAAGTTGTTTTATTTTAGATGATAAAGTTAGTCATAAAAACAAAAGATATGTCTATTAATCTGTAAAACTACACTTTGCAACGTGTTGGACATTTTATTTACTATTAAAATTGCTGAACATTCTTCAAAAATTTTCTAAAAGGTTTGTATCAAGAGGTATGCAATTTTTTTTTTTGTAAATAACTTCCAAATACAAATCCGAATATAAATTTTGATTTTTCATTTCGTTTGAATTCATAAGTTATTCGATGAAACCCTTGAAATAGTTACTGAAAAACTACATTCGGCTTTTAAAGTTTTATATACATTTTTTATGACTTATTAGTATGTATTCCGATTTTCAATGAAAACTTTTGTTTAATTAAGCTAAAATAATTCCAAAGAAGTTTCAATATCAGCGAATTATCAAGATAACAAATATTCTTTTTAAGTTTCATTTTATATTATTTTCTGAGTTATTTATTAACATATGCGATAAGTCAAACACCACTTACTGGTTAAACACAGTATTCATTCCAGAAACATTTTAAATTATAAATGTTTCGGAAAACACGTTGTTTATGGGAATAAAAACAGCAGAGGTAAATTATTCTATCATAAATAACTCCGGGAGTTAAGCACCAGACAAAAGCATTAACGTGAAGAAAATTGGGAGAGAAAATCTTTAAACTTCATACCTTCTACAAAGCTATAACTTTATCTCGAGCCCGCACAGAGCTCATCTTGCTCATGGCGGAGGAACTTGTCAGATTTATATTGAGGAAAAGCTCCTCACGACGGGGTGAGTTATTCCCACTTTTTTTTTTTTTTTGACCCTTGTTGTTTTTACTTGGGGAAAAGTTACCTTCCGTGACCCAATAAATCACAAGACACACTAGCTAACTTATCACTACAACTTGAAGGGTGGATGGGGAGCACAGCTAGAAAATGGTAAAACCCTATCTCAGTCGGATAAAATATTCACTGTTTATTAAAGTTTATTTGAGATAAAAAGTTGCACTTATTTTTTAATAAGCCATTGTTAATTTTTTTTTTTTTTGTTTTACGGAGTTAAGAAGAGGAGGTGAGATTCTTGTAGAGAACTGCTTTGGGCAGATAAGAGAGAGAGCCTGAAGTTGTTCGCTCGGACTGGGTGTCTTGCGTGCTACTGCAGGGAAGAAGTATAACCTTCCCCCCAGAGTAACTTATTAAACTTGGTTCTCACCCCCTTTCCAAATGCTAATGCAGAAAACTACTTAGCAACAAGGACTAACCCTCGTTAGGGGTGGATCGGCTGCGAGTCAATTCCCCCCATCCAAATTGCTTGTTATCCTTCTATCCCACACAGAACAACAGCCACTTCACTCTATCTATTGCTATCTAAACACTCGTCATTTAATATTAAAGAAAGTATTTGGTCATATATATGTGTGTGTTTTAGAATAATAAGATATTTTAAAATAAGATTAAATTCACACAACATTCAGCAGAGTTGGCAGTTCATTAACCATTCATTGAATACAATTTAAATTCTACGCCATTGAACATATGCACCATGTAGATTGTTTAATATGTTTATTTATCAGTCTCAATAATTTTTTTCCTGAAGAAAGTGAATTCCTAATCAACGCAGTTTTTACTACTTAACTTTTAAGTATATGAAGCACTTATTACTTAATAACTAATTGCATTAGCAATTTTAGTATATACCTGCCAAGATTTCTCTAGCTTAAATAATAATTTCACTTCTTATCAACCGTTTTTGATGGCTCTTAAAATATAGTTTTGAAAAGTCACTTTAATAATGAGTAAAGATTATTAACGAATCTAATGTACACATGATATTGATCAATAACTTGAGTGTAAGTTGTTCTGGTTGTATGTCAATTGATGTTGGCCAGTCTCTCACCCTGTACCATCATTGGATATTGAATATTGATTGAGGGGGGGATTCTATGGAGTTAATGATGGCAAGTAGGAAGGAAAGCCACCCTAGAACAAGATTTCTGAGGCTTACTCAACTTTATAATTTTACGGCTCTATTAAACCGGTTCAAAAAAAATAAAGAAAGAATAACAATAAAACAGAAGGTATACGAATGCTAGTTATAATAAATCAATAGTCAATAAGTCAATATAGATGTTAATTATAATATAAGTATTACTAAAGATTAAGATGAATGAACACCTTCAACTGGGGAAAATTAGGTGCACGTTAGCTAGATAACTTCTCTGAGAACAATTGAGTCTAGAGTTCGCGGACACAAATAATCTGAGTCCCATACAAATCAGATGTCGCCACTGTTTGCGCCCAGGCGCCAATAACAAGATCTCGAGCATGATAAGAATACGCAGTCAGCTACTAGAAGCGGGAGAGAGCGGTGTATGTGTGCGATGTGAGTTTGCTGTGTGCAATAGCCGTTCCTCCTTGTGTGAGTGGATGAGTTCTGCGCGACTGCGAGGGAGGTGCGCGCGAGAGAAAGGGTGGGAAGTGTGCGTGTGTGTGTGGGCGCGCGCGTAGACCGAAAGGGAGTGGTGGAGAGGTGAGAGAAACAGGAGTAGTCTAATTGCCATTGTAGGATGGCTAACTGCCGGGCTAGGTGCTTCCATTAGCTACAGGGTGTGTCTCCCACTGGGTGGGATGGCGGGGAGGGAGCGAGAGAGAGAGAGTGAGAAAGAGGCATCATCACCACCCACACACACACAGTCACACACAGACGAGCGATTCCCCACTCACACGGACCTGTCTGCCAAGTCCATTCAGAAGCTAACAGGGGTTTAACCCCGGTGTTTAGGGGGCAAAAGGATCATCTTGCTCCACGTAGCAACTGTATTTAGTCGCAGCCGAGGAAACGGAATGTTGTAAACGAAACAATCACCAAGATGTTGCTACTATAAAAGTTAACTTTATTTATTGCTTGGCAGCTTTTAAAAATTTTATGGGTCCGAACTCATCGACAAAAATACGAAACACAATGGGACCTAACAAATATAAATGAACTATGGAAATTGTTCATGTGGGCTTCGACGGTCGTCAGATGTATTTACCGTTTCTTCTTCCGAGTTGGAGAGAATGATTCTCTTTTCAGACCTGAAGAAGCCATCATATGATGTGCGAAAGCTCGGCAAATAACAACAACTTGACACGGTCCAACCCGGAAGAAGAAACGGTAAATGAACTATGGAAGATCAAAAATTTATTAATAATCAATTTAAATGAAAATCACATGCTTCACAAAAAAAATAATCAAAAAGGATATCACTGGGGAACACATTTTTTGTCGAGTTAGATCTTACACTGTTTTTTCACTAATTCTTGGCGTCTAAATCTGAGAATAACCTCAGATTTTGTCTATCACGTTAACTTTTTAAACTACAGGATATCATGCACTTAAAAGAATATAAAGTAAAAACGTACCAAATATACAGTTTACAAAACATTTAATGTAAGTTAAATCGAGTTCATACATATAAAATTGTTTAATTAATGAACAGAACTTAAAAATTAAGATAAAAATTTTGGTTCAAGTGTGGTAATTTCGGTAAAAATAGCTAAATGAGGGAACTATTATTTCAACTATTATTATGTATTATACTTTATACAAGAAAACATATAAAGTATTTTTCACTAGCTTCAGTCTCAAACCAGAGGAAAAAGTTTGTCATACCACAACAGCGTAAGATATATTAAGGATGGGTGCTTAAAAGATTAAATGACACATTTTTTCATAAGAACACAACTGTAAAAATGTTCTAGGGCGTTAATTTTAGAAAATTAAATTATACTACTATTATATTACATTCAAATTTGTATAAAACAAATGCCGCCGAAGTTATTACGACTAAAAATATTACTCATTTATAATACCTCCGCCCTCCTCATCCTACTTAAACGAACAATGGACTTTTTGCTAGAAAATTGGTTTCTATGTTCTAAAGTAAAGAGAGACTGCCCGATACATGAGTTATATTCTTAAATATGTTCCTCAATAAGCTTATTTTTTTTATAAAATTTGCGAGACAGTGTTTACAAATTATATTTTGTAAAAATGTTTTAGATTTGTCCAAAGTTAAGTCTGTGATGATCCATCATAATGTAAATTTCGAAAACATTATCATAATATTAAAGTAAATAGCATATTCCTTACGACGATTGTACTAAAATAAAGTCTAAGTCACAAGTCTAAAAAATTTACAGATATCAAAATTGTAATTTCGATTAAAATGCAATAAATATGTAGCTACTGATAAGGATCTTCAAGTTTTTTTTCATCATACTCGTGCACTACAGACATATGGTAGTTGTATCAAGTTATGAGTGCAGTAGAGTGGACTCGCAATAAAAATATATATTGGGTGAATGCTACGTCTTATTTAAGAACTTTTAAAATCATAAATCTGTCATATGGGTTCTCTAAAAATATAATTACATCAAAACATTGCCCGTAGCTGGGGGGAGGTCTTAAAAAAAAAAAGCAAATATAAATAAAGATACAATTCCACTTTCAATTTGTCAGACGTCCATCATTTCGTATACCTTATTTATAGAGTTCGTTTTTACAGAGGAATGACTAATATTGTTGAGTCAAATGACTGACAGCTTCTACATTACTTTCTCCATTTCTTCTTCGGAAGACATTAAGTTGACTTTTTTTTTTTACTCTCTTATGATAGAGCTTCAGGCTTTATATTGTTCATCGTCTGTTTATTTTGTTTTTTGCTTCTTTTTTTTCTCGATTTCCTAACCATCTATGTTGTTAATGTTGTTCCCAACAACCTAACAAATTATAAATTTTGTTTCTTCAAACTTTTATAAATAGTCGCATATTCATTTATAAGATTATTATATCATCTGTAACTATAAAATATATATTCTTAAGATTCTTTTTGCAAACCACTGTAAGGTTGTGTTAAGGCTCAAATCGCTCAAGGACTATAGAAAGTAATATTTGATTAAATTATTTTCTGACATATATAACACATAACAAATTTATAAAATAAAAAACTTATGAAAAATAATAAGAATTTAAGTAGAAGAACTGCACTCACGGCATGACAAAGAGAAAGAAGTAGACCAATTAATGCAAGGGAATATAATAAAAAATCTAACTATCCTAGCCAGGGCTCGAACCTGGAGAGCCAGATAACCTATTAAATTCCCAGCACTAATGTCGAGAGTCTAACCTACGAGAAAGACGAATACATCGTGTTATGCTCAAAGAAGCTGACATTGTCGAGCTATTTATCGACTCTCGTTATTTACTTTTTATTTTCATTTAAAAATTTTAATTTCATTTGTGGTTTCTAATCCCACGTAAATTTAAATCAATTAACGCAAGGGACTAGAATAAAAAATCTAACTGTCTTTAATAAATTATCTGGCTCTCCCGGAAGCGTAATAGGATAACGCGCTTGCCCGGTTAGCAGGAGATCCAGGTTCGAGCCCTGCCTGGGACATTTAGATTTTTTATTCTATTCCCTTGCATTAATTTATTTAAATTTACGAGGGATTAAAAACCTCAAATAAAATTAATATTTATAAATGAGAAGTAGACGAGCCTCACTCTTTATAAATTAAAGAAACGGCATTTCGGTTTCTTTAAGAAAATATTTGATTGAATTCATTATTGGATGAAATAAAAATAGAGAGAGATGGGTTTTAGAAAGTGGAGAGCTATTTACATTAGACTTTAGACAGTTATACATTAGTCTAGTTATGCATTAGACAACTTATAATGAAAATTTAAAATAGTGCTTAAAAACATTTTTATTTAAAACACTTATAAGGAAGTTATTTGAAAAGATATATTTAGGAAGGATGAGTACGCTTCGTTTCTCGAAAGGCTGTTTAGCGATCACCACAAAATTTTCGACGTTATAAATATATTTATATATAAACACACACGTGCTATTGTAGGAAGTTACAGTATTGGGTAGTATTGTGAATCCAAAGGCTCCCATCGCAAGGAACGAGAAATCCACTAAGCAATGTTAGCTGGGACACTGCAATGGTGTTTCTGGATACAGCAAGTCTAAAGTAAAATAACTGTAATGCTGTTCTCGAAGATTTCCGCGGTCTGAGCCAACATTGTTTCCTTCCGGATAGGAGCGACTGAGATAATTTACGAGTGAAATCGGAAATTGACAACTTAGTGTAATATTTGAACTTGTACTCCTTAAACCGGCATTCAACTCCTCCTACGAAGAAACTCTACCAAAGTATCAAAGGAACGCGTGCTCTTCTTGAAGAACTCGTCTTTCCCAGATCATTCTGCTCCTGATATCCGAAGGTTCCGATCCTTTGGCACGTGGGCCGTGCCTACCCTATTGATAGCTTGATAGGGAATATCGAAGCATCTCAGCAAGCAGACTCCTCCGATTTCTCACGGCTCTCCCCAATTGGCCTTTCTCTCTATTTATTCGGCTCCCCTTGAGATAATGATCACTTAAGCCGGTGGGGGCGTGCTCAATAGGCCCTAGCTGAGGCTGTCGAATTCAAAAGCCACTCCCATCCCAGCTCTAGACAGCCAAGGAACCTACGAATGGCCAAAAAGATATTACAAATTCACTGTGGAAAACCATTCCATAAGCTTGTTAAAGATTGAAATAAGTGAAATATATATAGGTATAAGGGAAGGCAGAAATATAAAATCTTTATAAATAATTTTGCATTACATGTATATATATATATATATATATATATATATATATATAAAACTATTTTTTCTTACGTNTATATGTATTTACGAGAATACTTATTAAGAATGATCTTACTAAGGCTGTTGGAAAACCTCTTTTTTTTTTCTTAAAGAAGAGATGTGAGATTCAATATTCGAAATTCAAAACAAGCTTGTGCTTCAGTTCTCTAATGGTTATTTGGTGAAGCAGAGAATGCTTAATAATAGATTAAAAAATCAAATAGTATATATCTACCATGCATTTATGTAACGGTAAAATTTTGTAGAACAATAGACAAATAATGCAATTTTCTATTATAGTTTATTTAATTGTTATTACACATAAAAATTATAATGATTATAAAAAATTTATCAGTCCTACAAGAACTTCTCAATGCTTCTAGGGAGATATTGTCTTTTTTGTAAATGTAGTGTAATATAAATTTTATTTACAATAAGTATTCTTTTATAAATTTGTTATTTTAATGTAAATTTTTTAGCTGTGATAAGCATTTTATTAATATATTTTAAATGTTAATTGTGTAAAACTTTAAACTTTTTTAGTTGTTATGTCGAGGGACGGGTAGAGAATTACGTTGTCACAACTTTTGTACAAAGTACTTTCAATGATGTGCCAAAGTAAACTGTGGTTTCCTTTTTGTAAACAAGCATTTATGACAAAAAAATTTAATGCTGATGTACTTAATACTTCACTTTAAATTTCCAAACGATACAATATTTTTGAAAGCACTTCCCAAGGGATTCTCAACCTTTCTATATATTCATTTATCTCCAGTTTACACTTTTTTTCTTTTTTTTTTTTTCCACTTTCTATGAGAAAAATTATTTTGGAAAATACCAGTATTTAGCATTAATTTATAATAGATGCATTTTAAGTCTTCAGAGCTGAAGACTAAGTCAATTTACTGGTCAATGCGCAAGAGACCATATCGTTGTATAAATTAAATTTCATAATGAGCGCAAAATTATGCAAAATAGATATATGAGGGAAAGAATAATATGTTTTTGGGGCCAAAATATTTAATTTATTGTAAATTAGAAATATGTAAATTACCTTGTTATTATTAAATATCTATTTTGCAAATATGAGTATTGTGAGTGGAGGTTTATTTTTTTTTTAACTATTTTTATTTATTGGGACTAAATTCTCGATACATACGTCGAAGCAGTGATTGAAAATTGCATCCCCATAACCAACAAATATGCTTCATTACGAAAGAGGTACAATTGGGGTTTTTGAGGGGAGTATACAGAGATTTGAGTTTGTTAGAGAAAATTTGACTTTGACTAAATCAAACTTAAGGTTTTATTTATTTTAGGAAGGTTTGGTATAAAAAAAGAGAGAGAAGGAAAATAAAGTGATTGTTTTGTAAGGGAGGATTAGTCCCAAAGCAATGTCTATATCAAGAAATCCCAGAGTCAAACAATTCCCTGGCCTTCCCATTTCCACCAATAGAAAACTTAAATTCCTCCTAGTAGGAACCTTGCTCTAAAATCCCAAAGTTTGTATACAGATCAAACCAAAAGCACGTTGAATCAAGACCCATAAGAACGGCATTAACACGAAACAAATCAAATCCGCCCTATGGTTATTACTATGAGTAGGCGTTTGCCTACTATCCAAAACCGAATACATAACTTATAACACAATCTACTGTTAACGACCTAACTTAGATGAAATATATTTATTAGAATATACTAATGTCTTCAATAAGTAGATAAATTGTTTGTTGTACAGTCATAAATCACTTCCTTCGACTAGCTCATGCCTAACAATTCTTAGGCTGTTTATCCGTAATCAGACTGTCAAATATATTGTTTATATAACGTACCTCTATTCCTGACCTAACGAGTCCCTCATCTAATTTCATATTTCCATTTTGTTTATCTTATAATTGTCAAATACTATATTTTTAGGCCAAAATTGGACTTTTTAAGCAGAAAAATGCGTGAGTTATGACGACTATTCTTCCAATTTTCAGTTATAAATGCTTATTTAATAAAGATATACACTTGAAGTAATGAACTGACTGATAATATTGATAATGATCTTTTAATAAATGTATTGCCACACTAATTAACTATTGCGTAATTGCAATAATAATGCAGTAACTAATAATTTCGAATAACTAAACTCGTCGTTTAATTGCTTTCTGGACATGAGTGTTTCAATTGCAAACTCCATTACTTCAAAAGAAGCGACTCACCCATGTGCAAATGTGGCGGGGCCCCAGAGGATGTTACCACATAATACTGGAATGCAACAAGACAGGCGAGTTCTCACCAACCTTAGACTCCTCGTCAACGATAAAAGTAATTATGAGGCCTTCAAGGATTTTGTAGCGAGTCGGAGGAAAATCAGAGGCAGCTTCTGAACACTTTAAAATAAGGGAACTAAAATAAGGTATACAAAGAGCCCTGACTCGCTCAAGGAAGTAAGGAGCTGAATCCAGCTCCCCCAGGTCAATTTAAAGATAGTTACGTATTCACACTTTTGTCAAAATATGGCAATAAGGGCTAGAAATTATAGAGAAAAAAAAAGGTCTTTATTGAAGCTTCACCCTGCTTAGGAAGTAATATTCTGAAGAGGCCAAGCCATTTTAAATATATCCGTTGCGTGTATTTAAAATGGCTTTTAAATATACATAAATCCTCCTTAGCAGTCCCTTAGCAATCCTCCTTAGCAACCTTAGCAATCCTCCTTAGCAGTCCTTAGCAATCCTCCTTAGTAGTCCTTAGCAATCCTCCTTAGCAATCCTCCTTAGCAGTCCCTTAGCAATCCTCCTTAGCAGTCCCTTAGCAATACTCCTTAGCAACCTTAGCAATCCTCCTTAGCAGTCCTCCTTAGCAGTCCATAGCAATACTCCTTAGCAATCCTCCTTAGCAGTCCCTTAGCAGTCCACCTTAGCAGTCCCTTAGCAATCCTCCTTAGCAGTCCCTTAGCAATCCTCCTTAGCAGTCCTTAACAATCCTCCTTAGCAATCCTCCTTAGCAGTCCCATAATCCCCCATCCTCCACAATCAATGTAATTGATAAAAAAAATTAAAGTAAAACACCCATTAAATTTCCAGGGGGCTCGTGCTGTCGTTGGTACAGGCCAACCAGAGTGGAGGGTTGGGATTCGAGAGTACTGTGTCGCCGCAAGCAGCTCTGGAAAGAGGGCCTATTTCACAGACCGCCTCACCCAGAGCCGATCTTAGCGAGGACTTAGTACGAGCGGGAGGAATCCTATCGGCAGGAGAGACGAAGAGACACACGGCTAGTCCTCTTAGGATACGGCTCCTTCTCCAGCACAACCAATCTTTACTCAGACTAAGTGTAAGTAACAAAACACCCTTCCGTATAAAGTAAAGAGAAAAAAATTACCAATTTTTCTTATTAAATAAATGAATTGGCAAAATTGGTACTTCACACTATAAGCCATTAATTAGCGATGCAGAACGGTACCGAGCCTTGCAAGTTTCAGTCTTATGTAGATATCATTCGATACCAATTTTTGTAAAGAATTACTGAAAAAAAAAAACCTTCATGCAAGAACTATCCTAACTAATAGAATTGACACCATCGTATTTTACACAACTAAAAAAAATTATTATTAATGATTAAATTTATTTTATTGTTACCATAATTATACTAATTAATAATTACAATTATTATTAAAATTATGTTTAAGCCTATTTAAAGGAAATGTCAAATCAGTTCTCAGAGAGACTTAATATTCAGGTATATTTTTGACATATCNAAATATAATTTTAATACGAAAATCAGCCTTGAAAAATATATTTTTCCAAAATAAGCTTTGAATTTGAAGTCAATTAAAAATAACATGCCTTACAAGTTGCAAAGATTAAATCACATTAACCCATATTTCTCACGGATTATCATTAGGAAAACGAGAAAATTGTGATTTGCTCGTGCGAGCATTTTTTATTTTCAGCGAACTTTGGGAATGGAACAAATAGAACAATGGTACTATATAAATTTTATATTAAAAATTAAATAATTTAATGGGTACTCATATACACATAGTCACACAGAATCACGAACTGATTACGCAAAATGGAATTTTTTTAAATAATAATTTTTGGATTTTCTGGGGCGAATTGACTTAAATAATTGATTTAATTAGAAAACCAACTTTACAATTATATATTTTGTTTTATTTATTAAAATCATTTAATCGCTTTCACAAACTATAGCCCCATTCTCAGAGCCTATTAATCTTCCAGAATAGATTCCAGTAAATGTTTTTTGAAGGGGGTCTTCGGTGACCTCAAATAAAATCAAGTTTATGACTTCATCGCTAGACCAGTCATGCCTATGGCGTCAAGGGTTGAGTGAGAGATGTGATACCTATGAGGAAGGAGACAGTGGATGGTATAGGTTCCGTATGACATGGAATATATCTTGGGTATACTGGTACGCAGGAGGTGGTCAGTCCACCAGAGTAGCGCACTCTGAATGGTCTCTCAATTCCAGACAGGAAAGAAGTCGTTAGCACTTCTGGCGCTCGGATGGAGGGTCGTTCCAGTTCGCGGGGAGCGTCCCAGACTTTCCCTTGCCGTCTTTCAAGAAGTAATCCACGAGACTTCAGTTTATCAATGAAACAATAACAATAAAAAAAAATTGGTATTCGATTACAATGAATAGTAAAAATGACATTAATGAAAATCACATGAGGAGAGAAGGTGGCCAATGACAAACACTCTCAAACTACAACAAATTTGAACATAACAATTGTCACTTAAAACTTTATTTTAATTGCTTTATTTTAAACATTTGTTACGAATCATGATATAAAACATTTAAACATTACTGTTATTTATAAATCAATTAACAAAAAATTAAAACCCAATATTATTGTAGGCTGTATTAACTTAAAGGAGAAACATGCCACGAATGTGTTCATTCTCAGTCTGGAACACACTAAAAAAGGTATATAATAAATGCAAGGGAATAGAATAAAAAAATCTTACTACCTCAGCTGGGATTCGAACCCGGATCACCTACTTTTCGGGCATGTGATCTAACTATTACACCACCGAGGCTAGCTAGATAATTCCTTCTACTCCCCGCACTTTACTCCGAGTCTAAGCCCACGAGTAAGACGAATATATCTTCTTATGCTCGAAGAAGCTAACATTGTCAGCTATTTGTTAGACCCTCGTATTTTTTTTAATACTAACATATTTTTTCTTTTTTACATTTTCGTTATAATTATTGTATTTCATTCAATTCTATTATCTATTATATTTACTTTATTGATTTTTATAGCTAAAAATATTATATGCATATACACACACGCGCGCGCTTATGTATAAATTTCAACACAATCAAGAGCAATTTTATTCACCTACCTACTAAAATATAAAAGTTTGATAAAATTCATAATTTATTAAATCTGTATTACAAAAACTACACTTACAGTACAGGCTTAAAGCGAAACAGTTATTTTTGGGCGCCGGGTTGACCAAGAGGATTACATTGGGTCTCTTAATCCTACAAGTATTATTATATTATATATTGCAACATTGCAGTTAAAAACAAATAAACAATAGCTTCATCAGAGCTATAGGTGTTTAGAATGTGGGTTTTCCAGGTGAGTTACTTTTATAAGTGATATAAAATAGTAGAAAAAAAATAAGCTAATAAAAGTATTCTAGTAAAGCAGTCTGGAACCAAAAATGTCTATAGGCAATGCAGGTAAAATACTCTATAGCTGCAATAAAGTATAAAAGAAGAAAATAAATTCAGCCATAAAGAACGGAAGGAACTCGGAGGCAAAGTGGTTCGAATAATTGAGTCGGACAAGAAAGAGCTGCTACAGAAGTATTTTAATTTTTAATGTTAAAACTGAGTTAAGCAGCTAATTATAAGTGAGAAGAAGCGAATAACAAGGGGAAGAAAAGGGGGTAAAGTGGGGGTGGCAAGAGAATATTGTTTTCATTTTATCGGGGTAGGTGGGGGAGGAGTCCGGAGGGGCGGAGAGAGGGTGAGATTCATCACCCCCTCCGACCCCCACCCACCGCTTTTGCTTTGAATTAAGCTGATTAGATAGAACAATATACCTAGAGAGGGAGAGAGAGAGTGAGAGTGGGAGAGAGTGAAAGAGATACCTACTACAAATGCTTAATTACACTTATCTTATTTGTTGGTATTATCAATGAAGCTCTTATTCTCTGTTATTATCGGTGATAACTCTTAGCATTAAAATGAGTGTTTGCTTGTAAAGTTTTACTTTTCATCAAAAATTAAATTGACTAGCATTACACTCAAATTAAACAAGTTTAAATAATATCTTAAAGCCGAAAATCAATACTTTATAAGTTAAGTTAGCAAATATTCACTTTTTCTTTAAATATATTATATTATGAAGCAATATGGCTGTTGTGGTTGTTTTCTGAATTTATTTTTACTTAAGTAATGTGTGTATGTGTTTAACTTAACATACCAACAAACTAGTAAACATACTTGCGTAACACTTCGATACGATACCAAACAAATTTTTAAGCAAATCGGACTAAGAGAGTGAAAGGCATTAAGTACAATTAAAACAATTTTTGTTACGACTGCAATATTTAAATTAAAATAATTAAATTCAAACACAAATTCACGATAAAATTTTATTTACGAGATATATTTGCAAAATCGAACCAATAGGAGTAGGAGTTTTCTCCTAAACCCCAGAATTTTATCTATCTGAAACATAAAAAATACAGTATCATTATTAAAGCTAATTTGGAAAATTTGTCAAAGGAGATTTAAGTTCAATCTCAAATTTGATTAAATTTTTTCACGTACAGTTGCATCCAACATTTATAAATCAGAGCAATGCAACTCAGCCATATCAGGTTATAGAACATTGTACTTACTTATCATCTTATAATTCATTTTATAATAATCCTAACTTAATAAATATAGAATAAATGTAGATCTACTTCATGGACACTGTACATTTCTGGAACCTTTTAATTGATTGAGGCATTTTATATTTAATAGAATTAGACTGTCGGGTAATATATATATAAAGTTTCGAGGAGACTTCTCGCCAATTCAACCCCAGTGAGGAGTGAAAAGAGACTGCTTCACTTCACTGAAGAGAGCAGTTTCTCTTCACGGAGAGAAGTCTCTCCGAAAATTTAATACTCATTACAATATTTACTTTTCGTGTATTGACTATACTCTTTCTCCCACCTGTTCTTATTTATATATATGGTCTACATACCCCCCCTCTCATCCCCCTCGACTGGGCAAAGAGAGCGTGTGGACTGCAATTCATTGTTGGAAGGAACACGAGACACGGGTATTTCTTTATATTTCTTCAAACTCTCATTAAATCGCGNAAGCTATATATATATATATCATTGATCAGCAATGAGCTGGATATGTGAGCAGAGCACTTAGAGGGAAAATGCAGCAAGAGAATTCCTGTCGTGGATGAAGCATTGGAAGCAGGAAATATAGACCCTCCTGGCATTGATTACATTCCTGCTGAGTTGCAGAAACATGGCCGATATGAACTTTTTTTGGTGATCTGCTGTATGAAACCTGCACAGCAGAGAGGTTACTTTACTGGAAGAAGGCATTTACTTATCCGTTACACAAGATGGGAGATCTTGTTCTGCAGTTATTATCCTTACTCCCTTGAGTTCATACGAGCCCGCCTATTATCTTGGTTCCCTTAGCTGGCTGAGAGAGAGAGATAGGGAAATACATAAGAAGCCTCTCTTCTGAAATTTAAGAGACAATTTCTCAGGAGTATACTCGGTCTAATTTAGGATAATGTGGAGTGGAGACGCCGGTCAAACAACGATTTAACGCAGCTATCTATACATGGACCTTGATGTCGTTCAATTCACCAAATTGACGAGACGCGTGACCAGGATGGACCAAGACGATGTCCCTGCCAAAGTCTTAAGAGAGCGTATGTATCACCATGGAGGGCCGGCCACCCATTAGGTAGGTGAACAGCGTAGCTTCGGACGCCCGAGCAGACCAAGACTCTACTTCAAGAATCGTAATGCCGATTAGAATAGAAATATAAATAAATTTCAGTCTCTACATTTTTTGGTGACAATTTGGAAAAAATCGATAAAAATTCCGAAAACTATCAAAAACCTTCCACGAGAACAAACTCAATACTACATTCCTTAATATGTATATATGGGGGAGGGGGTTGCATGTATGGGTGCGCGTGTACATACAGATGACTACAAGAAACACCCCCCTCCCCCCGATTACAAATCCCCGCTTAAAGTTAACTGTCTAGCCGAGGCAAGGCAATGGCTGTTTTGAAATGGAAGCACTTAGCTCAGTAAACAAGACAAGCACTGTTTACATCAGTGCCGAGAGACGCTCCAAACCAAACAGCTTAAATACGTCTTGTGCGCCTTGCAGCCACAAAAAGACCCCCGTCGAGGTGCGAGTCGTGATTGATGTCCTGCCCTTCGACGAAAATAGATCCTCTTCCTATTTAAGGGAAACAAGTCTGTCTGCATCTTAAGAGCCGTAGCAAGACGTTACTCCACATAAGAGCAATAAATTAGCCACTATATACATTTTCAAAGCTAGGTTATTAGTAATTTAACTTTCTTATTACAAACACAAATCTTAAGATATAAATCTTAGAATGCAAAAGTTGGAACAGCCTGATAAGATAGATCCCATTCTCATTCAAGAAAATCAAGGCTGTCTGCTTCTTAAGAGAGATACTACACGTTGCATCTTACCCATATATTGCATTACTAACACAATGTATTGCTTCCATGTTTAGTTAACTATAGAAACAAAATAGTTATGACTGAAATTAGCCAAATAACTGCATTTACAACTTCCACTCTTGCTTTCACTCTTTCGGTAAGTCATTTACATTATTTCTTCCAAGGAGTAAAACCTTCCAAACTTCAATACTAGGATGACCTTTGACTCCTAAAAGACCATTTCCTAACGGTACCGATTTTTATAATTTCTACACAAAAAAAAATGACTTTTAACAATTCAATGGTCATGATTTTTTTTTATATGTTTGTCGGGAAATTTTTCCTATAATAAATGAACATTGTTAATTCATCAAACGCAAAATAGGGGGTTTAAATTTCTGTTGAATGAATCTTTTTTGAGAAATAAATCGTAAAGTAGAAGATCAAAAATCTTGAAACTCAGCTTTTACTGGATGATAAATCTCCAAAAAAAAAAAAAAACCGTATATGTAAGAAATAGAGGTAAAACGAAATAAACGGGACTCCAACTGCGCAAACCATCTACAAGACAACGGACACGACCTCACCGACATACAAACAACCATGACGTTGCTACATAAACAACAGAAGGGACGGAAGGGACATATTAGAAAACATGGAAATTTACAAAACAAGGACCAATGACAACAACATTATTAACGAACAACTTAACACGCAATCTGACACCATATTTAGACCGCTACTATTACTAAAACGAATGCACAAACGGAAACGAACAGACGACACACAAACCGACAACAACGCAAAAAGACATAAGGCAGCATAATCCATAGGCAGACACTAGCAAACACAAACACATTTACAAAAAACTTTCGGAACACTTAGAACACCTCAACAAAGGAGATTACAACTAATTCCTGCCTCAACCAATACCTGGAATAATGTACTCTGACCCTTATAACTCGCGCGTTTGACATACCCTATCGCCGACAAAGCGACCGTTACAGCTAAACCTGACGCATCCGACTAACCCACAGAATACAAACGCAGTTGAATACAGACAATACAGGATGGACAATGTTCGAAAGCACTCGCCAACAGATGATGGTTTGCAGAAACCAATGAAGACGGATTACAAAAGGTATGATAGTTCTATATTCATTGGTAGCTACAATAACCCTTCAGATTATTTACCTGCCATATATATTTTGAAATGCGACATTTCTCCGAAGTGCCCCATTAGGGTAGGAACTGCCAAAGTACCTCGCTGGGGAAATTCGCTGAGACTCGGGAGACGACTGCGGAGGCCGGGGGTACATTGAACCATATGTGTGGGAGGAGAGGGGGTAGGAGAGCTGCAGGCGTAGTTCTCGCATTATCATATCTGTCCTCCGTGCCGTGAAATTGATCTGTTTGGTAATCACTCGACCTCGTGACCCCGTCCGGGCGCACCTCAACGGCAAGCTCGGAGCAACTTTTGGTGTCGTAGTCGTCCCCCTCCTCCAAAGTCTACCTCTCTTCCTTGTACTCACTGTATCTCTGCAGTACTCAAGTAGTATGAGTCTTTCAGTATGGTTTCCTGCTGTAGAATGCTCGTCCGAATGTCTTCGTCATTTGTGAATAACACTTACGGCAATAAATTCGTAAGTTATAGCGCTATGAAACATGAAATAGAAATCATATTAACCTTATCAAAGAAATAAATTTTAAAAATTCAACAGCGAAATTTTTTAAGTCTGGCATGGTGGACCAAATTTCTTTCGGGACATTTTTAAATATAATTATCAATCAAAAAATATTTGGATTCACTTTTGTTGTGAACCGCTACGGAAACGACTTGATTAAGCAGAAGAAAATTTTTAGAAAATTAAATGTATACGCATAATATATAAAAGAAAAATTCTAAACCACACGTTATTAATTGAATAAAATAAAATATCTAAAAAAATAAAATTATTCCTAATAGAAAGTTATAATAACTTTTTATTAAAAGTATTTTAACTGTTCTTAGAGTAATAAAAATATTTTCCTNCAATTTTTTTCAAACTCAAATAACAACAATAAACTATTGGGATTATAAAATTTGGTGTCCCTCTAAACCCTCTTCGGCCGATTTCAGCCATTAACAAACTTCCAACAGAATGCAAATAGGAGGATAAATATTCAATTTGGTACCATTATTTTGAAAATTGGGAACACTGTGGCGCGTATGCATATATGTATGAGTATATATATATATATATAAATGTATACGCATAATATATAAAAGAAAAATTCTAAACCACACGTTATTAATTGAATAAAATAAAATATCTAAAAAAATAAAATTATTCCTAATAGAAAGTTATAATAACTTTTTATTAAAAGTATTTTAACTGTTCTTAGAGTAATAAAAATATTTTCCTCACCATATCCTGAGTTGAGGCTTTTAACTAGCTCCTTCAATTTGCACGTTTCCCATGGGGAAATGAAGCTTTTCACGTTAGATCCATGACGTAACTTTAAAAACTTTAAATATATACGGTATTTACGGCTTTTCACCGTAAACTCTTAATTTTTTGTTGAACTCGAATAACGGAAAAGATGAGTGTTTAAAGAGAAATCAAAATCTAGAATCGTAATCTTCGTTATTTTAAGTAAACTATTATTGAGGATAGTAGATGTAAAATGTATCTTTTTTTTTTAAGCTATTTTAAAATATAAATTTTATTTTATTTTACATCAAATTACAAGATGTTAAGTAACAGAATGTAACAAATAAAGATTTATTTACTTTTAAAAAAAATGTATTTTATTTTTTTATTTTTTTTT
>KZ806962.1:569278-600220 GCA_000696205.2 Oncopeltus fasciatus | reverse complement strand
TATATAATAAAATAAATATTGTTTTCTTAAATTTTTTTTATACCTTTAAATCTTTTTGCATTATATTGTTTCAATAATTTATCATATTAATGAACACATTTTTTAATGGACTCTCTCTCAGTAGATGGAAGCCAGGTCAATACTCGAGTTGTAACAATAAATAATGATTTTTGTGTTGTTTTTTTATGAGTACGCATCGACAGCTATTGGTCATTAGTGCATTTAGTGATATTTAAAATTATTTTAAAATGAAAATATTTTATGCTATAAAACTGGGGTATAATGCCGAGTCACCGCCAAATTTTAAGATATAATGGAAAATAAAAAATAAAAATTTTTGTATGGGTCGCAGTTCATAACCTTATGAACCGCTTTCATTTAATTTGCGGATTCTACAACTAAAACTTAAAATATAAAATTTTGAAAGGATATTATGAGTTAGATTTTTATTAAGATAATATAAAATCAGCACCATGTAACATATCATACCGTACCATAAATCGAATACTATTTTAATTAGCATAGTTCATTTTATATTTAAATAATTTTGTATCAAAAATATGATTTACTCAGGGCTACAACTGAAAAAAAAACAATGTATGTATTAATTCTATATCAAAATGTTATTTATAATATTTTTGATTTAAATGTAAAGTAATACAAAATATGATTTTATTTTACAGCTGTTTTCAGATTTTGCGGTAATTATTGGTTTAAAGTAGAACATGGCAGTAGTGCCTGGAGAAGATTTCTGGAATATCTCGATCCGAAGTCAGCATTATAATTAGACTACATTTCCTTTCATTATAGTTACTAAGCCTGGACAAGTGTTACCGGGCCTTTTCGCCAAGTTTCCTAAAATCCATGTCTCGGGGAAATGATTTCTCTAAAACAATCCTGCCGTCATAAATCTTCACATTCACCTCCGTTTATTGTGTTGATTTATTTTTATTTGTTGACTCTGAGCATATAAAAAGAGGTATATTTACTATGGACAGATTTTACGGACAGTTTTACTCATTCAGCAACAGGAGCCCTCAGATAGGCAAGTTAGCCTCGGCAAGTGACATGTGGCCAACAACAAGACATGGGCCTGAATCCCCACCGCATTAGAAAGTTTTTTTTCTTTATTTATACTTAAAAAGTTATTCTATTAAGAAATTTCCTATACGTGAAAGAAGCTATCCCTGTTAGCACCATGAAGCAACGTTTAAAAGGAAATATATATATANATACACACATATAATATATATATTTTTTTTTTTTTTTCAAAAGTTGCTTCATACATGAAACTGCTTGAGGTAACCAGGTTTAATAAAAGCCTATCCACTACCATAGGTGTTTGAAATGAGAATAAGGAATAAGGACAGCCTATCTCTTCAGAACCCTCGATGGCATCAAGGAAGGTAAAAAAAAAACAATGCCTTTTTTCCTTTACATTAGAAAATTAAAGATTAATTTGTATCTCATCAATGTCCTTTCAATTGTTAAGAAGTAAAAGTACAAGGTATAAGTACAAGTACAAGGTATAAGTACAAGGTATAAGTATATGGTATAAGTACAAGTACAAGGTATAAGTATAAGGTATAAGTACAAGTACAAGTACAAGGTATAAGTATAAAGTATAAGTACAAGTACAAGGTATAAGTAAACAATTGTTTCTAATTTATCTTTTATTGAAAAAAAATAATAGGTAAGATGGGGATCATTATACTCCAATGAAAGATATGATATTCCAAACATATTTTTTTTCTGTCTGCCAACAGTTTATATAAAGCGAGCTTTATTTTTCTTTTCCACCGCTGCAAAGTTGGGTAACACTAGCTCTCTAAAGGAATAAATGATTGAGGGGAAATACCTTTCTGAGTTTATGAACTTTGATGATCGATTCTAGAGCCAAAATAAATTCGAGATGGAAGGGGTGGGGGTGGGGGGGTGGAGAACATCCAGTCCAAAGCGAGTTTTGTATAACTCTTCATTTTATGCTCCCGTAAAGATGAATAAGAGGAACGAACAAGAGCTACTACAGATCTAAAATAAGTTCACTAGGGATGTAAATTAAAAACAATAGAAAGGCAATGAACAGCGAAATCGATGTACGGACATTCAATGCCAGAGATTTACAGAACACGTCGAGTTTTTTTTTTTTTTGTTTTTTTTTTTTTTTTGTTTCTTTTTTTATAAAGGGGCTTGGTACGGAACGCATCACTGACATCAGTCGAAATGTATGTTTATCCTGTTACAAAGGAGTGGAATTCTATCCACAGTGCAATTATATTTTATTTTTCATAAGAACGAAAAACTGTTTTTTTTTTTTTTAAATTGTTATTACGATTTGGAATACTTTTTAAATCCTGAGCTGAGTACAGCGATATACAGTAAATAGCAGATTTAAAATAAAACGTCCGTCACGCAGAAATTACATAAGAATGCATTACAACTGAAGTTTGTATGAGTTTGTTAATAGCTGAAATAGGTTGAGGAGCGGGGATGTTTTAAGAGAGTGAACAAAGATTAAGATCTTAATATTTTCGTTATTATGAACATTGCACACAAAATATATAGAAGAAAATATAAGCAAAATTTAATTTCATAACACTTTTTTAATTTATATTTCTTTAAATTAAAAAAAAACGCATATAAGGATAGATATTTAAGTATGTTGTTTCAATGTTATTGGGGCCCTCTTATTTTTATCATAAATAAGCCAAACTTGTTGTTTAGACTTTTCATTAAAAAATATATTTAATAGCGTCATTGAGGGTGGTGTCCCTGTTCACCTCCTCTCCTCATGTGACTTTCATTATTGTAATTTATTTTCTATTATACATTGTTATCAAATTACAAAATGTTTTATTTTATTAGAATGTAATATATAAATAAAGGTTATGTAAATATAAAATATTAAATAGCATTAATTATCCCTGGCAGTCAATGCGAACTCAAAAAGAAAATTAAAATTCATTTTTGGTTGAAATTAAATGAGAAAAATTGAGTAGAGGGGATGAGGGAGGCCAAAATACATAATATTAATACCTTCGTTGCTATTTAAGTCACGAAAAACCTTCTCAAACATGTTAAGCTAAAATTTAATTTACTAACGATTATATTCTATAACATTTTTACGAAAAACGCTTCCTAAAGAAGAAATTTTAGAATTTCGCGTACGACAGGTGAGCGCTTTCTCCAAATTTCTTTCCTAGCCAGTCTAAAGGAAATTCATTTGTTTACGCTCATTGAACTAGAAAGTTCATATCTGTCACGCTCCGGCTAGTAAATTAAACTTTGTCTCTTAGTTTTATTTAAATTCTTCTTTAATGAAACATGAAAAATCTTAGATTACGCGGCTCCTGCGTGACGGGCTTTTTAAATATCTGCCTTTTTTTCAACAATCTTTTTCCCCCATCCGATTTTAACCAAAAATTAATTTATTTATATGTTTCAATATAAATACTTAATTTTATAACTGATTTTTAAAAATTAAAAGTCCTACTTAACACTTGAAAATATATTCCAGAATACTTTCCATAATATGTATTTTTTTTGTAAAAATCTTACTGAATAAACATGTTAGAAAGATACATTTCATACATTACATATATTATGTTCTACAACTGTATTTTTCTCTAACAGTCACGTGGTGTTTATTTTTCAATTTGGTGTCCCCACCATTGATTACAGTCATTAACAAACCTAATAATGTAATCTTAGCTGTAATCCTACAATAGCAAAATTAAGCTCAAATGCCAAATTTACTCTCGGTATTCTTAAAATTGTGGACGATATAGCAAATCGACAGATATGTAGGTCTATTGCGATACTTGTAGTCCTTGTGTAGGGTCCGGTGACTGACTGAGATCTTCGTTGGCACAAGGACTACCATCTTAGCCAGTGAATTCAACCTTGGAAAGCTACTACGACCCCACCAGGCGTGGGGCGTGTTGCTTTGTGTGAATATTCCTCTTTGATCAGACCTGTACGGGAAGAGACCAATTGAAGGTGGCCACCTGCTTCCTCACTTAAAAGAGGAAACCAAATTTACCCATATTCATCTAGATCCGTTTAGAACGGCCTATAGAGTTATTATAACTTATAATATAAATGACTATTAATAAGTTAATTATTAACCCTAGACCAGAGTTAACCATTACTCGCCAGCGGCCGTCTAGTCAGTGTCAGATTCCGTGTCAGTTCGCGTCTGATAGTATCGGGCTGGTTGTAGCCTTTGCAGTGTTGGTCACAGTGGTAAGTGATAAGTGACAGTAATTAGTAAGTGCAGACAATTTAGCAAGTTGTTATGAAGCCTCTTTGTAAATAAGCACAATCATTTTATTTGTTCTTTTTTACTGATTAGCTTTAATTAATTTATCTTTTCTATTTATTTATTAGTAAGTAAGTGCAGAAGGTTCGATTGTCATTTATAATTAGTAGGTTTATTATTTATAATAAATTAACTTCAACTGATCTATGTACCTAATCACTATCGACCCGCAGTCCATAGCAATATGAAAATTACGTTATCTTTAAAGCTTTATTAAAATCAATTATTCAGAAATAATATGTAATATTTTTTTATTTAGAATTCTTTATATTCAATATTTTTGAGAGTAGGCAGATAGCTCATAGCATTTATTATTTTACCTATTTGATAAATTACGATAGAAAAATGATTCAGTTTCGGTCAGTTAAAGCAATAATAAAAATAAAATTATAATGACAATCAGTTCTTATTTAACCTAACTTTAAATAGTTAATTTCCAATTACGTTAAATAAAAAAAACTTTCCTGACAGTGTAAAATGCAACAGCATTCCATATGACTGATACATTCCGTTCACTACCTTGGGTGCCTTTTTGACTCATGTCTCACATGGAGCTATCACACTAAAGGACTTACCTAATGTCAAGAACTATACAGGCTAAAGACTAGAAACTCAAAACTTACAATAGCTAACAAACTAATTCTGTACAAGACTTCACTGTCCCAGGGGTTCGTTTTTGTTCAGCAGGTAACAATTAATTAGCCTGCTATGACCCAATCATAGGCACGCCAGAATCATCTCCTCTCTCTCTTATCCGGTCTCGCAGAAGACTCCCAGAAAAATCGCGTCGTTCTTGACATCCTTGAGCTTACTCACACCTCCATCCGGCCACATTTTATTTCAACTATTAAAATAAGCTAATTGATAAGTAGCCGTAAGAGGTAGTTTCGTGGTCTCGACAAGATCATGAGTCGAATATGCTACACGAGCAGCAAATACGTTTCCATACGTTACCCTGATACTTCGGAACCCAGATGAGGGTGACTTTCTTACATATTTGGGAGAATTCCACTCTCCTCAATCCCAATTCTGTATACTATCAATAGTGGTTTTAGAATCTGTGCACACGATGATGCTCTTCTACGGTAGCGTCATGGTGTAGGGTAGGGCAGGTATAACGCAAACATTTCAGCACTAAAGATTTAGCAAAGTGGATCGATCTTCAGTCTTTATATGTTCACACCGTCAACAAATTAAGCAGAAATTAAAGTTCTTTGAACCATCGGCGTAAATTTATCCTGTTCATTTTTAATAATTGCTTTTTCGGGATAATTCCGTTCGTTGTGACTTGAAATGTTCTCTTTTTATTTCTTCTGGTGAAAAGCACACGGTGGCATTTTCGACAAGAGAAAGAAAAACCAGTTTCCTGGCACCATTTTTTTAATCTATTGAGAAGTTGCTTTGAATTTTGTTGTGGATAGAAGACAAGGAACGGCATAATATTAAAAAATCATCAGCTTAAAGGAAGCCTTTCACAATGTCCTTAAAGCATTTCAGAACGCCGTTTACCGCTATATATATATTACTCACAAAATCATAATTATTATTAACTAGTTTTGTGATTAATGTAGACTAGATTAAAAGCAGGCGTAGAGTTGATCAGATATTCAGAAAACTTATGAAAGAGGACAGTTTCGTACAGTATAAGAAAATGAGGGCTGTGGGCTGAAAAGCAAACAAAGAAAGAAAACAAAAACATTTATTACAATACGTGTATTATACGAACAATAAAATGTCTTTATCAAAGGTATGACGCATGGTTAAGCAAATGATAAGGCAGCAATAATTTCTTCCAATGACGGTAAATTAACGAATGATAGTGAAAAAAAATGGTGGATAACTTTAAGGAAACTCCCTCTTTCTTCGATCAGAACTTTATTTTTATTTCTTTTAACCTTTATTTACATATTACATTCTGTTAAAAATAAAAATAAAATATTTTGTAATTTGATTGCAATGAATAGGAAGAAAATGATATTAATAACAATCACATGAGGAAAGAAGGTGACCAATGATACCACTCTCAAATTATTGACAGACTAGGTCCCCAGGAGGCCACGATGCCATCTTCGTTTGAGTCGACGGGGAGGGTTGTAGTGGTTGGAGTTGGAAGTCTATGCTAGTGGATTAGGCTGGAATGACAGTTAACTGTGGAAAAGGTTGAAGCGGGAATAAATTAGATCCTGGACAAAAGGGATATTAAAATCGTGGTAAAGGGAGGAATAAGGCAAGTAATAGGGAACATAGCGATTATTCTGAGAACTTTATTGAAAAAAAAAACAGAAGTGGGGAAGAGATTCTTTTATCTGTTAAAAACCGTCATGTGGATCCCTCTTGCACTAACTCCCTTTTCATGGTGGTATCTCAAAGGGTAATCATGGTCCTGATGGAATACTTTACCCTATGGTTCAACATCTATCTTCAGCTGCCCACTAAATCTATTGTCTAAATTAAACATGAAAAGTGTTTACACTAACTGATTAAAAGCCATTTTAGTTTTAATGTAATAAAATCCAACTATTCCATTACTTTGAACATACCTTTGCTCGCCTCTAAAATGTCATTATTGAGCGAAATTCCACTTGGATTCCTTGGTTTAATCCCCGAGGAATACGAACGGATCTCTCAAGCCTGACTCATCGACTCTTTTAACTCTTGATAAAAGCCTGTCCAGTATCATGACTAAGAACAACTCCATTATTCATTCCTTGATATTTAAATTCGGATTGATTGCAGATTAATTTATAACATAAAATGTAATGCTGTATATCCGCATATCAGATAATAAAAATAAGTTTTTAAATTATAGAATAAATTTTCTTAAAAAAATTTATATAATTTACTTCGTTCATTATGCAAAATAAAACGACAAACAAAATGGGGTTTGAAATATTTATTATTATTTATAATCAAATTTCAGATTAAGTACTCTTTTAATAACTCTACTTCACTGCTACTTTTTCAAAAATATTTCATGTAATGAAATCATTGGACCACTAAAGTGTTGTTTTCACATTTATAATTTATAATACATTACTGTTCCTGATTCGCATTTTGCAAATTAACTGCAAATATATTTTAATTATTGTGTGTATCTAATTTGGCTGCAGAAAACCTAAAATAAAATTATTCAATTATATTTATAAACATACAAAAGATATACATACGTGTACATTTTAATAATACTTGTGTGTGCGCGCACTCGCTTGTTATTTATTTGTGTGTAAATAATATTACAGCTGAAATTGATAAAATTAAATGAGGAGCTTGAAATTTCGCCCTTATTATTTTCCTTATCATCGTTTCTGCTAGCATTTCCATATATCCAACCTTCTTGATTTTAAAAATCTTACTATCCAAAATTTAAAAATATATATTATTGTATCAAAATATACCAAATCATCCAAAAGATGCATATTCTTTCCTATCCAACAATTTTAGTTTGCATACTTATTTTGCAATTTCTATTGTAAAAATACTAATAAAACTTTTTACTCAATATACTATATTAAAGCCTATATACTATATATTAAAGTCCAACTTATTTTCTTTCATCTTCACTCCTGAATTATTAACAATAATAAGGCTTTCAATAAAACAGTTCCTACAGCAGACAATATCACTATTTTGACCGACACCTCATTGCAACTTTTCCTAAGAAAACTACATTTATTCAGCCTGTTAGAGATTCATAGAACAGTAACTATAACTGTAACATAGGTATAACTATAACTATCCATACGTATTAATATCCATATGTATAATTATAACATAGATATAACTATAACTACAACCATAGGCATAACTATAACTATTATGAACATAGTACCTATCTCTCACCTACAATCTTATAGTTCTTATCGATAAGATAAGATAAGAAATCTTATCATGTGAAATAATTCCTCCGCAGCCTTTCGTAGCCAGCTGTGTTCTAATGAATGCGAATCTATTTATTGAATTGAACAGGAATAAATTAAATTAAGGTTCAATTCAATAAATGGATTTGCATTCATTAGAACATAGCCTGGCTACGAGAAAGCTGCGAAAGAATTATTTCACAGGATAAGATTTCTTATCTTATCTTATCATATAAGTGAGAATTCCCAGCTTTTTTACCGGTTAAGTAATATTCATAAGGCAATTCTTTTTTGGCATAAAAGTATCACCATTTAGGTGCTGGCATACCTAAAGTAAATTTCATTAGCTTGCATGTGTAACTCATGCACAGTTTAGCTTCAGTCAATAAAATGCCACTGCTTCAAACGGAAGTTATACCAGACGTAGAGTTTATAGAAATGGAACAGGAATTGACAGTAAAAATAAATTGAAGCGGGGATATATGTGACTGGAGCTAATGAAGACAGGTGTAAATTGGACAGGGAACGTTTTATTTAAGATGAGAGAAAACTATTTTCTTATATCTTATGCTTATCCCTATGTTCTGAACAGTTTCTGACTGAAATAAAACCCTTTCAGACAACTATGAAGTCTCACCAAGGGGATGACCGTGTTTCAGTGTGTGTGTCTTGAGTGTGGATGTGATTAACTTTCACCTTCAACCTGTATAATAAATGACAGAACTACCTAGAATTATACTAGGGTAATACTATAAATCGATTTCTAAGTCTTCGAAGTGTTCAAATGGGCCCCTCGTGATTAAAGTTGAAAAAGAGCTCAGTCAATGCCTATTTAGGGTATCTAAGAGAGGTATTAGAATTTCAATTGTAACCTTTAGATCTCGTGCACTATGAAGAATTATTCTAAGATGATTTTAGTTGGGGTTCGGTCGAGGTAGGTCCAAAAAACACAAATTTATAAAAAAATGTATTTTTTAATGAAGGATTATCTGCCAACGTTTCGGCTTACATTGTAAGCCATCTTCAGGGCTATCATGAAGATGAGAGAGGACGTCCTGTCCCTAAGTTCACATTTCCATGATAGCCCTGAAGATGGCTTACAATCTAAGCCGAAACGTTGGCAGATAATCCTTTATTAAAAAATACATTTGTTTAAAGTTGTGTTTTTTGGATCTACCTCGACCGAACCCCAACTAAAATCATCTTAGAATAATATCTACGGTCAACAAACTCTCCTTATGAAGAATTATGGTCGAGGGTGAGGAGCAACTTCTCAAATACGTATAAAAAAGTAAAATGACTACCAATAGTAATGCATTAGTTCTATCATCACTAGAGCCATCTCAAGGAACTTCGGATATATGATATATGATAAACTCTTATACTGATAAAGAATATATACTGATAAAGAACAGTCTTGCATAGAGTCAGCGACGTTTCAAGACCCTAGAGAAAACCATGTTGGAGCCTCTTTTGTCTACATCAGTGCCATTCATAAATGAAAGCTCAACCCCTTTTTACTTTCATCTTCACTCCTGAATTATTAGCAATAATAAGGTTCTCAATAAAACGGTTCCTTCAGCAGACAAAATCACCGTTTTGACCGACTCCTCATCGCACCTTTTCTTAGGAAAACTACATTCATTCCACTTGTTAGAGATTCATAGAACAGTAACTATAACTATAAAATAGTTATAACTTCAACTATCCATAGGTATAACTATAACTAGTCATGTGTATTAATTATATCCATAGGTATAAGTATAACTAGCCATATGTATTAATTATATCCATAGGTATAATTATAACATGTATATGACTATAACTATAACCATAGGTATAACTATAACTATAACTATTTTGAACATAGTACCTATCTCTCACCTACAATCTTATAGTTCTTATCGATAAGATAAGATAAGAAATCTTATCATGTGAAATAATTCTTCCGCAACTTTCTCGAAGCCAGCTATGTTCTAATGAATGGGAATCCATTTATTGAATTGTACAGGAATAAATCAAATTAAGGTTAAATTCAATCAATGAATTTGCATTCATTAGAACATAGCCTGGCTACGAGAAAGCTGCGAAAGAATTATTTCACAGGATAAGATTTTGTATCTTATCTTATCTTATCGATAAGAACTATAAGATAGTGGGGGAGAGATAGGTACTATATTCAAAATAACAGTCCGTGAGATCCACAACCAGTGGTGTTGTCCAGCCTTCTGCTCGGCCACTTTGAATTATAAAGGATATAAATTATTCCAATAGATTTTTTTACAAATTTAGTAATTTATTTTAATATATTTTTCGATGGCATTATTCAAATAAAATTTTTAATAACTAAATAAAATTATCAATGCTTTTTTAAATTTAAAATCACCTATTTGACTAGCAAATAATAGGAAAACAGCGAAAACTAAAAATAAATAAATAAAATTTAGATTTCAGCACTTTTTCAAAGTCAAGCATTATTTTTCCCCAATTCAACGCAATTGGGGAAAAATAAGTTCAAAATTGTTAAATTTCTAAAAACTTGGGAAATAAATTAAAAACTTAAAAAAACATTATAAGATGATTTTAGTTGGGGTTCGGTCAAGTTAGATCGAAAAAACACAAAATTAAAAAATGTATTTTTTAATAAAGGATTATCTGCCAACGTTTCGGCTTACATTGTAAGCCATCTTCAGGGCTATCATGAAGATGAGAGAGGACGTCCTGTCCCTAAGTTCACATTTCGATGACCTCATGGATTTCCATGTCATGGAAATGTGAACTTAGGGACAGGACGTCCTCTCTCATCTTCATGATAGCCCTGAAGATGGCTTGCAATGTAAGCCGAAACTATGGCAGATAATCCTTCATAAAAAAAAATACATTATTTAAATTTGTGTTTTTTTTTTTGTTTTTTTTAATCTACGTTAACGATTTAGGCAAACCTCAACTCCTAATTGCCCAATTTCACTCAGCTACTACTAAAATATTTCGTTAATTTAAAGAAAAACCTCTTCGTTAAGTTACATTGCTTTTACATAAATATTATGCTCCCTTAAGCGAAAATTATTTTGTACTCGAACTTGGCTATACTGGTAACCCCCTACTCCTACTAACCTACTCCCATTTCGCTTTACAATAAATTCAGCTATTCATTTTACATTCAAAAGCTAAGGCCTAAATTTAAATACGAAAATCTTTAAAATATGTAGAGCGTTGACAGACACAAACACGCACATAAGTACAGAAATTTTAAGATTATTATTTTGGTATGGAGTAGATAGGATAGGAAAAAATATCCAAAGTCGGTCATGAGAGCAAATTGAAAATTTTGAGCTTACGTAATCCCCCCTAATCAAAGAAAATTTTCTGTGTACTTTTGATAGAACCAAATCACTGTGTTTGACAATTCAGGAAAAGACACTCTGAAAGTTAGAACATAATTATTGCCACTAAAAATATCTTGAAAAATATGTCTACTGAATTTCATTTCAATAAAAAAATATAAAAATTTAATTTTTTTTAAAAATTATAGGAACGATTTAAAATGTAAAACCACATGTATGTGATATATGCGGTATACGAAGGTATAAGAAATATAATTGCAGATTTCTACTAATTTGACAAGGGGAAATTACTAAATTTTACTAAAATTCTACTATTTACTAAATTATTCACGTTATCTTGGACAGGTCCAGCCTATATTCTAAATTTCATTATAGTCAGTTCAGTATTTTTCATTTTACAATTTTTTTTTATATAATTTTACTACAGCAGTTCAGTTAGGAATAAACTATAACAGATAACAAATAATTACATTTGCTAAGACTAAAAAAAAAATCATTATTTCAGGTCGCCCATTGCAGATACGACGAAAAGTAAGTCAGCAAATTCAAAGTTTCAGGTAGCGCAAACACCTATAGGATAAGTGTAAATAGAGCTAGGTATAGAGTAGAGCTATACTTATATTTAAGTATTTAAGCATGTCTTAGTCAAGGGGATTATATCAAAAAAATTTAATCCCCTTCACTAAGACATGCTTAGGACCATTGTTGGAACAGATAGAATCGAAATTTCGAATGCGTTTCGAAAAAAAAACCAAAGCTTGAAGCTTTGAATATTAAGATCTTCAATTTTTAGTTCAACCATTACAGTTTGTTACAGTTTCGAATCTAGTCAGTAGGAGCAGAAGTAAATAAGCACTTATAAGTGTGATCGCAAGTCGTTATTAGAAATTATTCCTCTTAATACCGCTACGAACATATGACGCAGCACAATCAAATAATTGTCCAGACATTATTAAACTAAATATAAACAAAGGATTTTGGGAATTACTAAGCAAAATCCGACCAATAGAGGTTATACGTTTTACCACTAACTTAAATAGTTTTTTTTTTGTTTTTTTTTTAGCTTCTAAGGCTCTTAGCACCAAAATAATGACTTGTTATTTAAATAGAGAAAAAAATAATATAACTGAAGTAAAGTCAAACGAGGATATGTGTTCTATAACCCAAACCCGAAAAAAAAACAATTACCCTTTTAAAGCTAACATTTTGTACTTTATCACCAAAAAGAAAAAATAGAAGAAGATTCTAAGATGATTTTAGTTGAGGTTCGGTCAAGGTAGATCCAAAAAACACAAATTTAAAAAATGTATTTTTTAATAAAGGATTATCTGCCAACGTTTCGGCTTACATTGTAAGCCATCTTCAGGGCTATCATGAAGATGAGAGAGGACGTCCTGTCCCTAAGTTCACATTTCCATGACTCTAATAGAAGAAGATTATTTTTAATAACTATTTCTAGAAGAAATTAGACTTGTACGAAACCCGAAATTCACTGAGACAGATTTAGTATTCCATAGAAGTTCTTCAAACCGTCGTGAGTCACATGATTTAAGTGTCAAATTCAATATATTCATTTGAAAGATGTGAGATCCCACTATGAGCAGTGGGGCCTATTTTGCGAAAATGTTCCAAAGACCCTATCGTACGCCCCCCAGCGAAATTTCATTCCCCAAACGTGCTGGGGAAAAACGAACAGCTCTAATTATTACTTAAGATCAACACATATCGGAAATTAAACATACTGAAAAATGAACTTGCTGGAAATTCTAATTTTTTAACAACAATATATGCTATATTATCTTCATGGTTCTCTTAAATACATGAAAGATAAATGCACTTACAAATTTCTTTCATATATGATAATAAAATTGCGTTAATACAAATCAGTTAAATAAATTTATCATATTTATTTGCCGATTGATAGAAAGTAAGACATACATACTATCTTTAGAACTGTAAAAACAGTATTCATATGTTCAATTTGCAAAACAGTTTAAAAAAATCATAAAAAGCGCCAATTTCTAAGTGTCAATTTACAAGAATAAAGTCTTTTTAAAAAATCAGTTACAAAATTCTTTCCTTTATTTTTGTTTTCTCTTCATTATTATTGCTTTAATTTTTCGTCTTGGTTTTAAAAATGAATAAATACCTGCAGGGAGATGTTTCTCAACAGATAAGAGTTTAAAAAAAGTGTTAGATCAGCTCGCTGAAAAGACGACGAAACGTCTGTTGACGCGGACGAGCGATGAAATGAAACGTGCACAACAACCACCGAAGAGTTTCGGAGTGGTACTGAGTCCCAGGCAGGGGTTTCGGCTCGGCGCTCGGGTTAGTTCGGCCCGTACAACCCGCCCCCGACCGGCGCCCCCCACCCCCAACACAGTCTTATGACGCCCTCTCATAAGAATTTTGAAGGGGCTTCCAGTTCAGGGAGGCGTCCAAGAAGTCATCCGAGAGGAAACTTTACCTGAAAAACCTGGAACCATGCAATATACACTATGACAAATATAACTAAAAAGATGTTACATATTTGTTTTAAAAAATTATATTTACCGTTTCTTCTTCCGGGTTGGACCGTGTCAAATTGTTGTTATTTGCCGAGCTTTCGCCCATCATGTGATGGCTTCTTCAGGGCTGAAAAGAGAATGAGTGTTGTAAAAAGAGAGATTTTTAAAATCCAGGTGGTATATAATTACCATGTTTTATACACCAGGTGGTGTGTAATCCCGGCGCATTATAGACATCAAACACGGACGCACAGAGAGGTCAGCTATAGCAGAACACTTCGCCAACACCTGCCACCACATAAAATTCGAAGAGGCTTCAATACTGGCCCGGGAAAGCAACTACTGTCGACGAACCATCAGAGAAGCCATCGAAATAACCAAGAATCCGAAAAATATCAACAGGGAAGACGGATACAGACTGAGCAAAAACTGGAAACCAGCGCTAATTGACAAGAGGATCCAACCAATCAGTGACCAGCTACCTGTCTACTCCAGAAACCAGCCGCCAGAACACATTATCAACCAATGGGAAGGCAGGCTTCATCCAAGGATCAGACCGCGCCGGGATTATACACCACCTGGTGTATAAAACATGGTATTTATATACCACCTGGATTTTAAAAATCTCTCTTTTTACAACTCTCATTCTCTTTTCAGCCCTGAAGAAGCCATCACATGATGGGCGAAAGCTCGGCAAATAACAACAATATGACACGGTAAATACATCTGACGACCGTCGAAGCCTACGTGAACAAAAAAATTATACTTAAAAGTGAGGAAATTTCTCATAAGGTATATTGAGAAACTTATTTAAATAATGTTAAAAGCTCGTGTGATGGGGATCTGTTTCATTTTTTTCAATTCACCCAAATTTTCCAGGGTTTTTACTATCAGAGTCCTATTTTATTTTCCTATTTCACTCTACACCATTCAACCGCCACAGAGAAGACTCTCTTTACAACGCCTGGTTTAGATAACAATTTTGTCTTGGGTGACAATTTTCCTATTCATATGAAACACAACAATGCTATTCTATAATCCGCTTCTATTATCTATCTCTTCTATAATCTATCTCTTCTATAATCTATCTCTTCTATAATTCCACTATCTGTTGGCAATAATCTTCCTTTTCTACACGATTTATTAACCCAACCTTTTACTCTCTTCATTTGCGCACTTCACTGCTTGCAACCATTAACATTAGAAGTGAGAATTTATTTCGTTTTCCCTAATATTAATTTCCTAATAAAAAGCTTTTCAGATAAATAATCTTAAGGGTTATTGTAGCTACCAATGAATATAGAACTATCATACCTTTTGTAATCCGTCTTCATTGGTTTCTGCAAACCATCTTCTGTTGGCGAGCGCTTTCGGACATTGTCCATCTTCTTGGCCGAATACATATGTTCACTGCCACTGTCTGTATTCAACTCTTGTTGTTGAGTTGAATACAGACAGTGACAGTGAACACATGTATTCGGCCGGAAGATGGACAGTGTCCGAAAGCGCTCGCCAACAGAAGATTGTTTGCAGAAACCAATGAAGACGGATTACGGAAGGTATGATAATATGCTTTTCCCTCTACTTTCTTTGACAAAGCAAGATTTGCATTATTTTTTTTTATTTTACACACACGCACGCGCATCTATACACACGCGAGTGTACACTGCGCTTTTCACTTAATTTTTTTTTTTTTTTATTTGAAGTGCACATCATTTCGTTTCATTCTTACGACATGCCAAAACATGGCCGTCCTCTCGTTGGTTACTTTGGTCTACCACTACAACATATAAAATATTATTTTTATTGTGAAAATAAGTTCTACTGATACAGTTTAAACTACCATTAAAACTTCATGGGGCAGTGTCCCTCTTGTCCAACCCCTCACCATGTTCAAGTCCGGTATGTGGTACTCGTATTTACCACATTAGAATTTAATTAAATTGAATTGTCGATGATAACCAGTTAAAAAGCATTATTTTTTTTCTTTTGGAGTGAAATTAAAGAAGTTTAAAAAAAAAAAAAAATGAATTTCCCGAGTTCCACAAAATTATTTGCATTAAAAAAAAATTTGAATAAAACATGCAAACAACAACTTATTGACAAAGAAAATATTGAACCATGATAGGTAGGTGTGGAAAATTACTGCTTTAATGTTATTCAATATTTTCTTTGTCCATAAGTTGTTGTTTGCATGTTTTTTTCAAATTGTTTTTTTATTCAATTTGTTTTTTTTCAAAATCGTTTTAAATTTTCTTACATAGCTTTCTACATTCATACTCTTGATATCACATTATATTATTGCAATTCTCTATTATATTAATTTCAATTGTGATTTTTTTCTCATGACATTGTATTTCTACAGCCCTGAAGATGGCTTGCAATGTAAGCCGAAACGTTGGCAGATAATCCTTTATTAAAAAATACATTTGTTTAAATTTGAGTTTTTTTGATCTACCTTGACCGAACCCCAACTAAAATCATCTAAGAACAACCCTATTGTTTTTTCACCAAAAGTATTTGTTCTCAAGTGTGAACGCGGAATCAATAATACATTTTTCGCGCACACTTATGGAAGATAAATCAATACAGAAACATCTGATATTTATGTTTAATACTCCGCTCATTTTATTTATTTTTTGTGAAAAAGGTCTTTGACTATTTTTATCATTTAGTGTTTTTCGGTGGGATATATGAACTATCACTAACTAACTCATGAAGGGAAGAGAACCCAGAGGGCTAGTGAAAGAAAGGAAGGCACCGTAGACCATTTGCTCCTCCAGTTAGGGCTAGCTTTATTCTCCCAAGGGATAACGATTCCAAGTTCTGGAGGAGTGACTGCATGTCTGTTCTCACAGAGTAGCCAACCCTCTAACTCCTTCCTCCCACCCTCTGCACCTCCAAACTCCACCCCATACCACCACTACTTTATATACTTTATTTTGTATATACTTATTTTCTCTAGAAAAGCTGAGTAATTCACGGTTACTTGCAATAAACAATAAATTGATGGGTATGCTCAAGTTAATTCTTCCATCAGAGTCTGCAACGCATTCCGTCAAGATTGGCACTTTCCACAGTGGAACTCCGCATTCATTCTATGTTAGTGTAAATATCTAATCATTACATATGAATGCGTTAATGGCGACCACGCTCATTCTAATTAAAACGGCTATCTGTATTGTTCTGTTTTACTTGGAAGTCTTTAGCAACCAAATCGTATTTTATTTTTCGTTACTTATTATTTCTGGCACCTTATTTGACTATTTCTTAAATGTAATCTACTATACTAAGTCCAAATCTAGTTATTTCACTACGGACAGTGTCATCAGGAATAACTTGCTAAGTTTATCTATCAATTTTATGTTCCAATTCCTTTCTGCCTAGGAAACAAAAAGAGTATAACAAAGATATTATTACTTTGTAGAAATTTTACATTAAAAATAATGCCATGAATGGGCATATAGTCTTAGGGACCTCTAAATGGTAAGAAATTATGAAAGGAAGCAAATTATATCACAAACCAAAATTTAGTATATAAAAATTGAAAGTACCTCTGATATTGAGTCGCCAAAAAGGTGAAAAAACACGGGAAAAAAAATTTAAAATATAGTCTGAAAATATTGTGATATTGTTTTCTTTTGCTATTGAAATTGACTCGGATTTTAAATTGGAAGCATTATAAGCTGCTTATGGAAAAAGACAAAACATATGAGATATTTCCAACAAAAATAACTGCTCCTGTAGTAGTAAGGCATTTGGATCCCTCGGTATAAATGTGTGTTGTTTTTAAATAGCAGTTCCTATTTAAATTAACTATTTTTTAAGGATTATGGCGTTTTGAATTTTCTATATATAGTGTTCAGATAAAATTGAGGCTATTATTGGATTTTTTAGGGTCCAAAGTTATATAGGTTGAACCAAACTTATATATACGTGAATAACACAAGTGTCAAATGCTCTATTTATAAAACAAAGTTTTTATCCGTTGCGAATTTGAATATCACATACTTATAAGGATGCTACCAATACGTATTTTATATTTCCTGATAGGTCCCTTGTTGATAGCCCAAAGGTGTCATTTATTTCACCTTCCCTGGAAGAACATCTCCAGACACAGGGTGGTAGGCAGGACGTTTGCACACCCCTCAGCAGGGGCTCAAGCGGCAAACCCTTAACCACTAAGTCGATAGATGAATGAGATCAACTACTTGAGTCTTCGTGTGTCACGTCCTGTAGTAAGTTATAGGATGGTCATCGACATAGGTCTGTATGCGTATACTTATTTATACCCCCTTTTATATTTGAATGTTTTTTTTTAATTTGTCATAGTAAAACAGTATCTAGCTTTAAAAAAAAATAAGCAGGACTTACGAAAAGAAGAACATCCAAATGATTCTGATAGTATCTCAGCTTATAGGAAGCAATATAACAGCATAAAAAACAAAGGCCAAACACTGACTCTGTGCATGACATTGATACAGTTCCCTAATTTTCCAAAATTAAAGATAGTCACTCGGTAGGAGACAAAAAATTAAAATCCTAATATCTTCGTTAATAATAGCCATAGTAAAAAGATTTATGGAACAAAATAGATGTGAAATATTATTTTAAAACATTTATATTCTTGATATTTAAAAAAAAAAAAACTCATATTATGAAATTTATTCAAGAGTTTAATTTCTATTTTTGGGCAGGCACTTTTTTAACTATATTGAAACCAAATGGAGTATATAGCCATTTCAATCTAAATTCTAAAAGGAAATCATTCTCGGTTGTAGTCGAATGATAAATAGGTGGTTTATAAGGAAATGTTTAAATAAATTAATATGTGTAAAATTTAATTTTCTAATGTTTATGATATAACAACATTTTTACATTTTAAAAAACTTAATAAAAAGATCTATATTCAAAAGGAGAGTTTGTTGACCGTAGATATTATTCTAAGATGATTTTAGTTGGGGTTCGGTCAAGGTAGATCCAAAAAACACAAATTTGAAAAATGTATTTTTTAATAAAGGATTATCTGCCAACGTTGCGGCTTACATTGTAAGCCATATTCAGGGCTGTAGAAATACAATGTCATGAGAAAACAATCACAATTGAAATTAATATAATAGAGAATTGCAATAATATAATGTGATATCAAGAGTATGAATGTAGAAAGCTATGTAAGAAAATTTAAAACGATTTTGAAAAAAAAACAAATTGAATAAAAAAAACAATTTGAAAAAAACATGCAAACAACAACTTATTGACAAAGAAAATATTGAACCATGATAGGTAGGTGTGGAAAATTACTGCTTTAATGTTATTCAATATTTTCTTTTTCAATAAGTTGTTGTTTGCATGTTTTTTTCAAATTGTTTTTTTATTCAATTTGTTTTTTTTTTTCAAAATCGTTTTAAATTTTCTTACATAGCTTTCTACATTCATACTCTTGATATCACATTATATTATTGCAATTCTCTATTATACTAATTTCAATTATTATTGTATTCTCATGACATTGTATTTCTACAGTCCTGAAAATGATTGCATTGTAAGCCGAAACGTTGGCAGATAATCCTTTATTAAAAAATACATTTTTCAAATTTGTATTTTTTGGATCTACCTTGACCGAACCCCAACTAAAATCATCTTAGCTTAATAAAAAGATAGTAACAAAATGTTTTTTTTTCACTTTGACTCCCATATTTAATAAAATAGGGGAAATTTTCTAAGATTACGCAGCTACTTCCTGTGTTTTTTTTCCCTTCTTTTTCTTTTACAAGCGAGCAAACAGATGAAGTGCTACGGGATTTCAAAAAAATGTTTGTTGGACTCCTTATTGTGCAATTGGGTTCAATTCACTTTATTCAACATCATTTTGCTCAGAAATATCTTCATTTCATTGGTCGTACTGCGAGTTAAATACAAAATAAATAACTGCCCTTATACAGATACTTTTTACTGATTTAATCAAGAGTCCTACCACCTTACGCCACTTGAAAGCTACTTGGCAAGTAAATACTGACGGGGGCAGATGCAGATAGAGGGAAGGTTCAGACATGCATAGATGTTTCTAGGGGTCGTGGAGCTATGAATAATGTATCGCTTTCTGATGCGTGTTTGTTAAATTCCAGCTCCATGTGCTCTATGTTTGATGGCTACCCTTACTTACCAGCTATCTCGTATCATCTCCTATAATATTCCCATTCATATTTTCAAAAATTTTTGGCAATATATAATTTTTAAAATTGCTTTAATGAATTAAAATAAAAACAATTAAAATTGTTTTATTTTTTTTTAAATACATCTTATTTTAATATATTTTTATCTAAAATCGATCCGTAAAGTAAAACGATTTCTTTTTTATTTACAGACTCTAGTCATAACATTGACTCTGTGACGAGCCGTGCTTACCTGAGGCGAAGAAAGTCATGTTCTTGACTAATTTTAAACTCTTCAGAAATAATAATAACACAGGTTATTTCCTTTATGAATTACGCCAAGTTTGAAAGTATTTTTTTTCTGTGTGTATGCATTTTTTTGCCCTGTGTGTGTGCGTGTGCGTGTGTGTGCGCGTACGCGCGCCTTGTTTCAATTAATTCACTCCAATGATTGGTAATCTTTCAGGTTATTTTTAGAATAGAAAAAGAAGTTGTTTTTAGAAAGAAAAAAAAGTCAAGCTAATAGGAATACAAGACTAAGGGAACAAAAATATAGTTTTCAACACATTTTTTTTTTTTTAAGGAGTGAAAACCCCCAATGCTGATAGATGTAAATCTCTACAGAGAAATTAAATTATATCAATATCAAAATAAACCACTAAATTAATCACTTTAAGTTAACTCAGCAGTTCAGCTAATTTGGCTCATTTATAATTTTACTACACCTCCTTAACTATGAATCAAATAAGTAGCTTTCACATTACTATAATAATGAATTAACATTCGATGAGAAATAATTGGCTAGAAATAATTTATTAGTACTTGTGAATTAAAATGGCTCAATTCTCATAAAAAAGTAGTAATAAGCAGCTGATACTGTAACTAAATTCGCCGTTGAGGACAGCACGTTGTATAAAATTGAACACCGACACATTATATGTTTCTATAAAATAAAAAAATATATATATTAGGACCTGTTTCTGCACATACTAGCAAAGTAAAAGGAACATTTTGAACATATATCTGGCATACAAAATGGAGATGGAACTACCAAAAATTACTTCAAAATTGACACAGATTTTGATCAGACATGGAGGTGCTCTTCGCATCATCATCCAAATCATTACCAATAATAAAAAAAATAATAATAACAATAAAATTACCAACAAAATAAATAAAACTTAATTTATTATTAGTTAGACTTTTAGTGGAACAAATTTTGATAAGACCAATGCTGGAATTTGGAGGAACTTGGTCGTCCTTTAAGAAGTACTTGATTTAAGTAAGTCGATTTAATACATTCTTTTTATGAAATTTGTTGAAATTTTCGACAACAGTTAATTGTAATTTACATCTATATTATATTCCATCATTCCTTTATGTTTTCCTCATTATCCTTCCTTTTTTTTTTTTTTTATACCAATTTTACTATCCTTTAATTTAACAATATATTTCTTTTGTTCTTCTTTTTGTATCCCAACAACGAAACGTTTGGAATTATAGTAATTTTATAAACTATTAATATTTAATCGTCTTAGTATTGATTGAGATTTGACTATCAGGCCAATAAAAAATTAGCCGTATGCGTGTTCACCGCAGAAGTACTCGCAATAAACAAAGCCTTAAATATTAAATTGCCATTGTCAAAAAACATTTCTGCATTTACCGACTCTTTATCTGCTCTTTTAGCTTTACAAAGCCCTTTCACCAACCGATATCTCACAATAGACACTCTAATTGTAATAGATCACCTCAACGAGAAAGGTAGCAAAGTGACACTTAAGTGGATACCTAGTCACCACGGAATTTCAAGCAATGAAAATGCGGGCGTACTAGCAAAGAAAACGATAAAAGATGGTGAGATGTACTCAAAAGTCATCTTGAATGATGTAAAGGCGCTAGTTAAAAAATTAGTAATTAATAAGTGGGAAACTATATGGTGGTCAACCAGAGACAACAAGTTACGCGAGACAAAATCTTTTCTGAGGGTATGGTCCAGTTCCACGCCAACTGACCGTAAGAGAGAAGTGGTATTAGCCAGACTAAGAATAGGACACACAAGACTTACTCATGGCTATATAATGGCAAAGGATAACCCACTCATTTGTGTGGTCTGTGGACAACTTCTTACCATCAAACATATTTTTACAGAATGCCTAAAATATAAAGAAACAAGGAAAAAATATAATTTAAATGGGACTCTAGACGAAATTCTATTGGATGACGATAAAGTCATCGACTCTGCAATGAACGTTCTGAGAGAGTCAGGCTATTAAATCTTATCTAGATGCATTTTCACTATGATTCTTTTCCATTCTCTCTCGATTTTTTTCTTATAATTTTCAGTGTTTCCTAGTACAAAGAAATTACTATGTACATCCACAAAATAACTATTCGCATTAACAGCAGAAAATATCTTCCCGCTTCTTATAATATCTCCCTGGGGTTAATGAACAAATATTAACACGCCATTTAAAAATTAAAAAAAAAAAAAAAAGAAAAAAAAGAGAGAGAATATAAGAGATGCAAAAATAGTCAGTCACGCAAGAGCTGCGCTATATAAACAAATTTCCCGTGTTACATCAAAGATTAGTATATATTAGAGTAAATGAGGAAATTTAATTTACAAGCCGGAGGTAACAATAATTACCGAAAAAGATATGACCAATAAAGGCAATCATTCATCTCAGTTTCATTCGTAAATTTCTACCTTAACAAAATTTTATAAAAGAAAATATTGCTAAATTTAAAAAAAAATATGACAATTAGAAAATTCTATTTTACACCTATTACCTAATATATTATATACATTTTTACATAAAAAGAAATAAAATCAGGATTAATAAAAATTTGATTGCTTAATTGTATTATTTTGGATTATTCATCATTATAGTATTATTTACTTAATAATTCAATTATTAATAAAAAAAAAGTATGGTCACACTGCTGATTAATTTTTATTGATGCTAGGTATATTTTATAATGATACGGATTAGGAATTAAAATATGTAATCTCACTTTTTCCCTTTAATCATCTTTTATTAAAAAACTTTTTTTTTTTTTTTTTCATTTTGTTCGAATCCCTGGGTTATAGGGGAGGAGGAGTGGTTATGTATATTTACCTAAACTGAACCAGATTTTATTTCTCGATAAAGTACATGGACCTTCGCCCGTCCCCTATAGGACTTTTGAATTATATCTAAGCAAATCCCAAATCGGACATTTATTTTTAGGGGTACAACTGGTCTGTAGCCAGATGGTAAGTGGACCTACACACTGGGCTGTGTGGCTTACAGGTCGGCGTGGCCATCGATAGCCCCCCGCCAGACACAAAAGCCTAACTAATTGCCGCTAACCTTAGCAAGGGAAATGCCAGCCGGTGGCACACGCTCCGCTCTGTAGCATTTCCTCAAATGTCAACCCCCACCCACCCTCATTACCGATCCTCCCCGTACCACTAGTGGTCGTAGTAATCAACTAAGTAGGGGCTGTAGGCAGAGTTCATTAGAGAGCTGAGATACTTCGCCCTGATGTTTTCCCTTACTTCGTGAAAAGGAGGTTTCACTAGTAAATCACATCACTAAAGAGTCTAGAAACATAAACATTGGCATAAATACATTGTTGAAGTAGCTTCTTCAGCTGGTACTATTTTAGCAGATTTCCGGTAAGTCACTAAGTAACTTTTGAAAAATTTCACTTATTATATTGGTGAAACTAATAAAATAAATATATAAATAAAACATATTTTATTCAAAATTATATTTGCGTGTGTGTTTACAGAACACGCGAAATAGGAAGGATATTTAAGAATAAGCAGAAGAGGAGAGCCAGCCTCATTAATATGTACCCATTATTACCCATTTTAAGAACAAATTAATCATTTACAATTAATGGGAGGGAATTGAATAATAAATCAATCTGTCCCAGCCAGGACTCGAAACTGGATCTCCTGCTTTCCCGGCCGGTATGTTTCCAATACACCACCGGGACGAGCCAGGTAACTTATTAAATTCCCAACACACTAGCGAGAGCCTAACCCACGAGAAAGACGAATACATCGTCTTATACTCGAAGGAGCTGACATTGTCTAGCTATTTATCGACTCTCGTTATTTACTTTTTTAATGTTCATAAATAACAGACAGATAAATCTATCTATCCTAGCCAGGACTCGAACCTGGAATGGAAACATATCGGCCCGGAAAGCAGGAGATCAAGATGCCATATGCCAGCATCAGCAGTTAGTGGTATACATTAGAATGAATTAGCTTTGAGTGAAATAAATAAACTTAAGCTGCTTAAATTAAGCGAATTTCACAGTTTTGCAGATGAAAAATTTTATTGGAATTAGTCATGTTTTATAATTCTCCTTAATTGTAGAATATATATTTTATCATTAAACAAATGTGTGGTGAGTTTCATTGCTCTAAATTAAATATTAACCCACGGCAGAGAAAATACTGTTAATGCTCGCACATGACATTATAGATTTAAAAACAATATGTGAAATTTGATTTAAAAAAGTAAATAATTTCAGCTCATAAAGCGTAAAATTAAAATTACCGTTTAGGTTAACCCCCATTCCATATTCTTCAATTTCTCAGTGTAACTCCTAAAATATGTATTTTATCAATAAATAAACCTGTGTTTACACTAAATAATGCGTACGCAACAAATAAAAATCTCATAGACACTGTCCCTATGATAGATGAAATCCCTATCTGCAAGTAGAAGATAATTCTCCTATTTTCCAATATTCCTATATAAAGAACTTCGCTTTTTGTTTAGTATTTAAAAATCATATGCCGAATTCCATTATGAAATTTTCAGAAAGTTGGTAAAAGACATGATTGACATGAAATGGAAATTGCAAATAACTATGCGCCCCCCTCCACCAGACTTGAATCTGTCTGCTCAAATAAGACCCTAGACCAACGTTTTTTCCCTTCGTGCACTGTTTTGTGGTATATTGGATTTTCTTTCAAATAAAAAAAAACTCATAAAGCTATAAGCTAAGTATTAACGAGGCAATAATAGACAGAATGATGAGAGTTGGGGAGGGGGTGTTCAGAGGAGGGCCAAAATATATAATATTGATATCCTCGTTATTATTTCAGTACCCTCCATCAAAAGTGTGTAGACAATAGCAGGAGAAAAAACTAATTTTCTGAAATAATGTTGGCTTATTAAGAATGACATTTACGAGTACTACTTCCCGGCCGGTATAGAGCCTGATTTAATGGTCTATCCATTGCAATCCCTGGGTTCCAAGATGAAAGTCCTTATTTATTCAATCTTAATGAAACATGAGAAATCTGCTTAGTCAACACTGCTCCGATAATGATAGTAACAGGAATTTTTCGGAATTCCTAAGCTTAAATTACAAAAGTATGTTAAAAATTATTCTGGGAATGCATGTGATTAAAAATAAAATAAGCACCGAAATTTCAGTCTACTATATATTGAATTTTTAGTCTATTCTTTTTATTTGACCCCACAAACCCTAAAAGCCAAATTTTTGAAAACCATGAGTTGTCAGAAGCCTGATGTGAAGTGGAGTAACTCCCTAAAAGAGATTTAGTTTTAATTAACCTAAAAGGTAAGAGATTTTTAGTTAAGTCCGGGATCTGAGACCTCTGCCAGAGAGATTTTATGAGACCTTCTTCATTTGCTAATCCATCAGAAAAAATTATTACGGTATCAGCATTAGAAGCATCATTTAGTCCAAGCTCATGGTATCGCGTAGCTTTAAAACTTCGGCAAAACTCTTTTAATTTGGTAAATTTTGTTTTTTACCAATACTTTCCTTTCTCTGTCTTTTGTCGAGGAGGTAAAATTAAAACGATTATAGGGTATATACAATTTATTTATACATTTTTTACTATTATAGGGTATATACAATTTATTTATACATTATTTACTATTATTGTTATTATTCTTATTGTTGCTGTTTTCGCTTTCATTGTAAATGTCGTCGCTGTCGTTTTTTATGTTAGTTTTGTTGTTATTTTTATTTGCATAATAGTTGTTATTATTGTTCATATTGTTATTGTCACTAACGTCATTGTCATCTTTATCGTTGTCATCCTCATCGTCATCATCATCTTAATTGTCATCCTCATCGTAATCATCATTATCATTATCAGGATAGTGGACTCACTCTTTCCCATCCGCGCAGAAAAACGAGCTATTTGACGATTGTCAAACCACGCTCACGATTAATTCGGAGCAACTGACTAAAAACCCGGATCTCCTGCTTGCCGGGCTGTGACAGATAGATTTTTTTATTCTATTCCCTTGCATTTATTGTTTAAAACTTACCTAGATTAAATACCACAACGAAAACAATATTTATAAAAATAAATAAAAGCAAAAAATGGGAGTCTAATAAATAGCTGACTATGTTAGCTTCTTCGAGCATATGACGGTATATTCGCCTTTCTCGGAGGTTCAGACTCCCAGTAGAGTTCAGGGAATTTAATGAATTTTCTGGTTGGTATCGGTGGTGTTTATGGGTAGTCGCCGGTTACTTCATTTGTAATACTCCCCGGAGCATAGCGTCTGTAGAAAAACTATTACCATAACCGCACATACCTACGGGTAAAAGGGTCGCTATAGGCGGTGTACACATTACCCAGACTCCCAGTAGAGTGCAGGGAATTTAATGAATTATTTGACTAATCTCGGTGGTGTAAATGGAGAGCACGCCAATCCGGCAAGCAGGAGATCCGGGTTCGAGTCCCAGCTGAGACAGAAAGACTTTTTTTACATGACATTGGATATTGTATCAGGAAATCGTACACTGCTTGTTCATTCTAAGAAAGCAGTTTTATTTTATGTGGAATAGAATTTTTACCATCACAAATACTCAATGTTCAATTAAAGGTTAACTTTTATTTTGAAGATACAGTTAGCAAACATCTATGAAGAATCTTTAATTACTTAAAATGACTGACAGTTTGAAATAACTACTATTTATTGTATACTAGTTGTAAAATAAATATTGAATAAATAAATAGTGAATATTGAAATAAATGTTGGACATATTCTACGAGAGATGGGCTTCAAGATTGGCGGTATCGTCAGAGTGAGAGATTTTTCCACATATAAAAAGGCAACCACTAGGGAAAACGTCGAGGTCGACGTAAAAATTACTGAGAAAACCCAAGTTCCAGCCGAGATTTTAAAAGACACCATATTAAATGAACAGAATTTGATAAGGATGATAAAGGACCATAATATCCTGGAGTATATTTATGGTATAGAGACAAATTTTAAAGTGTATTTGGTTTACAAGTCTCCAGTGAATGGCACATTAGACGAATTTCTTGATGTAAATCTTGTTGTAAAAGAGGCTGTTGGGCAAAAGATTATAGCTGTCCTGATCTTTGCGTGAATAGGAAAATTGGCGTTCATTCGAAAATGTACTAAATTTCAGTGGTTAACAGAACCCGGTTCAATTTTTCAAATCTGACTTATTCATCCTGTATAGTTTTATTGAGTAACTAGTAAATAATAACTATATCTTACATATATTTGCTTGTCATATAGTTAACTTTTATATAAGTTTACAGGTTGTGTGAACTAATGTTTATCAATTTCATTATGTTAATAAGGCATTTTTGCGAATCCCAACCTTTCTTGCTGACTAGTCGGTTGCTGAAAAAACTAATATTTCTAGAAAATAACTACTTCCTTCGCCTTTATATATATATATATATATTCCGATAAGCTTTTAAAGCTCTTCAATGGACTGTCAATATAAATGTTTCTTATTAAGTAAATTTCAATTATTAGTGTATTAGTTATTGGCTCTTTATTTCTTAGACCTCTGAACTAAAACTGATGCATTGGGATCTGAATGTCTGAAGGACTTGAGGCGAGATGACTTCCTAAAGGAGGGTGCTTGAAAAATATCATCAGCGGTGCGTACCCACTCTTGAGCCACGAGGGCTTTCGTGGTAGGCCTCCTCTCCGGAACGCTGTGACTCAACTGCCCGATCGCTGTTCTAGTGGATTTCGAGATTCGAGAGGATCGCCCCGGCTGGGGCGCACCAAGGTCTGCCAGCAGGTCATAGCGTATGAGCCTCGACAAACGAGAGGACAAGCGCGCATCCAGGTTGCTCTGATCTGAGTTTGTTCTGTCCAAGGACGAACGCGACAGCCTCGGTATGGTCTCCTGGAACTTGAGGTCATGGAGTAAAGGCCTCCCGAATAACATCTCGTAGAAGACTGCGCCGACGGACCAAACATCGGCTGCGAACGGGTCGTGCAATTCCCACCTTTGGGCCTCAGGTGAGGTGTAATGTTTGCTGCCGGAGCAAGTTCGGATGAACCTCCCTCGCACCATTCTCAATGTTAGCTCAAAATTTCCTAACTTGGCTTGAAAAAATTCATCGAGAAAAATGTTCCAAGGAGCAACGTTCCTATGGACCACACTTAGCTCATTGTGTAGGTAATCTAAAGCAAAGATCAGGCCAGCTATAATCTTTTGCCCAACTGCCTCTTTTACAACAAGATTTTCATCAAGAAATTCGTCTAATGTGCCATTCACTGGAGACTTGTAAACCAAATACACTTTAAAATTTGTCTCTATACCATAAATATACTCCAGGATATTACGATTCTTTATCATCCTTATCAAATTCTGTTCATTTAATATGGTGTCTTTCAAAATCTCGGCTGGAACTTGGGTTTTCTCAGTAATTTTTACGTCGACCTCGACGTTTTCCCTTGTGGTTGCCTTTTTATATGTGGAAAAATCTCTCACTCTGACGATACCGCCAATCTTGAAGCCCATCTCTCGTAGAATATATTCGTCTATGACTGCTGGAAGAGAGTCCCTATTGGCCGAGGCATCGAGGTACATCTGGCTGGCTAGAGTGGGATCGACACGAGGCTCCAACAACAACATCTTTTGGCTAAGGCTCCTCATGGATGCTGCTCGGGATTCTCTTTTAAGAAGAAACGGGCGGAAATGTTGAAATCCACTTTCAGACTTCTTCATGTTGTTTGTTTAGTCTGAGAAGGAAATAATTTTAAAAAATTAGTTTGAATAGCTTTTAAAAATTTTTACTTAACTCTGAAACTTGTAATGAAACTATTCTAACTGTCTAGCATATGTACTAAACTAACACTAGTCAAGGTAAAAATAGAATAGTTTCATACTAAAGCTTGGCAAATTTCGGAAATCAACATAAGTCAAACTACTAGTTAACATGAGTTTGTTGGGTTTTTTTTTTTTGTTTTTGTTTTTTAATTTATTCGGTTGTTACATTCTGTAAAAAAATATACATTTTGCGATTGCTCACAATGTTGTTCAGTGGCTATGAGAGGCATTAACTTGAGGGAGAGAACGGCCAGTGCCACAAGTCCGAAAAGAAAAAATTAATAGATTAAATATATATATAATAAATGGACATTAATTAACAATGGTTAATTGTTGATGGGCAGCATTGACAATGGTTCTGAGAACTTCGGATTGAATGCGTTGGATGTTGGAAGGTTTAGCGGTGCCCCAGAGTTCTATACAAAATTTCCATATAGGATTAAGAATAGTTTTGTATATTGTAGCATCTGTTTAGGTCTTGTCTCTTTAACCTAATGTGTTCTTTCCAAGTAAGTCTTAAGTCCAAGAAGAAACTGAAGTATCTTACAGAGTTGGATTGGTGAAAAGGAATTACGTTGAAGGATAGATTAAGTGGAGGTTTGGTGCGAAGAGTGAATGTGACGTGGACACACTTGCTTTCATTTATTTTATACGCCACATCTTGCACCAAGCGGCTATGTAGTTGTAATGGATGTACTTGAAGGATATTAATAGCAACTGTGAGATCAGGATCTGACGCAATGATGGCCGTATCATCGGCAAAGGTAGCAGAGAGAGTATCAGCTGTCGTTGGAAAGTCAATCCCATTGAGGATGGGCCCGAGCACACAGGAACTTCTTCTCTGCAGGGCAGTAATTCAATTAATACGATGTGCGCGTGCGTATGTGTATGTGCGTGCTTGTGTGCGTTGCTTGCGTTTGTGTGTGTGTGTGTGTGCGCGCGCACGCGCATGTTCGTGAGTGCGAGTATGTGTACGTGAATGCAGGTGTGTGTGTGCGTGTGGGTTTGTGTTTGTGTTTGTGTGCGTGCGTGCGTGTCGGGAAGATGAGAGCTTTTTGAGGAAGGTGTCGTAGGGTTGTGGAAGTGTTGAAGTCATAACCGGAAGCATTCTTTTTTGGTAGACGGGATATGAAATACTTTACTTCAGAAGGATTGATGGAAGTGGGTTGTAAGGATAGATTTCTATGGAGAAATTATTTATTTTTTGACTAGGCGGGAGAGTTTATTACAGGATAGGCGATCAGAAGGATGCCGGTATTTCTGCCATAAGGATCGGGCTCGACGTTTTTCGGATAAAAGATTTAGGATGTGTTGAGGAAGTGGAATTTGGTGGTAAAGTAATTTTGGTGGGAGGGCTATTAGATAACGCTTCACTAACTGACTGCTGTATAGCAGACGTGAAGGAGTGCAAGGTTATATCTAGTTCTTCGGGAATTTTGAGGAAGTTATTGAGGTCGAGGGTGGATTCCAGGAGGAATTGAAAAATGAAACAATTTCTGGATCTATTTATTGGGTTTCAGAGAGAGGCTTGGGAATGGGTGTTTCTGAATAAATGAGATTGTTAGTGGCTAAAATCTGAGGATGATGGGGGTTTAGGGAAAAGCAAAATTTGAAAAATCTTGTTTGTTAAAGGGTTGTGTATATATATATATA
>KZ806962.1:558297-569237 GCA_000696205.2 Oncopeltus fasciatus | reverse complement strand
TAGTCAGTTTATCAAATTTAAGATTTCAAAGGACTGTGAATATTTTAATACTTTCCAATACTTAATATCCCCTTTAGAGGATTCTCTAAGCTTGTTAAATCTCAGTCGACTTATTTTTAAAAAATCAGTTTAGTTATTTGTTTCAAAGAAGAAAAATGCCTGTGTCCAACAAAATTCTCATAATTTTAAGGCATTACTGAAGTACGAATTTCACAACAACCGAACTTATGAAATTATTAAATATGATGGGGAAGCCTTAACCAATACAGTTTGGCATTGATTTGAAAAAATTTAGCAGTGGAGAAACGATGAAAGTTGTGCTCCGGGTGACTATTAATGGATATTAATGATGTTTTACAGTATGCTGAGTCAACTCCATTCATAAGTACTCGCAAACTTGCTAGGGAGTGTGGTGTGTCAAAAGATACTGATTGTCACCATGGGAAAAATGAAAAAGAACAGTTGACTCACTTCATACTTCTAGTCAGGCAAAAGAAAAGTTAAAAGAACTTCATAAATTTGAACTCTTGCCTCATCCACAATATAGTCCAGGTCTCGCATCATCTGATTACTACTTGTTTCGATCCATAGTTCATTTTACCCATTCTTTGGGGAAGTTAAAATTGAGGTCCAAGAGTTCTTTGACACCAAGGAATTGTATCAGCGTGGGATAGATCAATTGACAAGTACTTTTTTTTTCTCTTTTTTTTACCCTCCTTTATTAGTATTCAAAATTCAATTTTAAAAATCCTATTAAATTTAATAAATGTAAAATTTAATATTCTAATATTTCAGTTCTGTGAATTTTATTAAAGATGCTTAATATATAGAATATTATCAAGAATGCAAATTAGAGGATTAATCTAGGCCTTCTTCTTTTTAAATCAAAATAATTAAATGTTTAAATATTTCTTGCTATCCATTTACTATATTTTCTGTTCTGAAGGGACCCCTGACAAAGGGAAAAGTAAACTTGGAGTAAGATCAATTTGACCTTTTTATTAAGAATTCAAATCTCAATTTATTCATCTTTATTCCCCCACAGAAAATCTGCTTAAAGCTCAGTACAAAAACCCACTCATGCACACACACACAAAAGCCTGTCGTGCAAGAGTAATTCCTCTCAGACAATTAGATTTGAAGATAATTATAACAACCAAATAATATTCCAATTTCATAAGAGTTAACATTATTGAACTATGATTTTTTTTTAAACTGATATCAATCTAAAGAATTACTTCGCATATTTTTTTATTGTTATTAATGATAATTCAGTTCCAATTGGATTTTAAAAATGCACTTGGGAAAATAGAAAACAGATGATAAGAAAATAGAAAACTTTTGTTCTGTTACATTTATTGGCTTACATCATTCATAATGAGATATCAACAATTGATGCTCCTCTATATCACCTCATATAATGGTGTAATTTTTACCATTAACAAACTCACAGCCCACGGTGTTTTTCTGAAAAATTATATTTCTTCTCAGTCATGGAAATGTGAACTTAGGGACAGGATATCGTCTCTCATCTTCATGATAGGCAGGTGTGGCAAATTACTGTTTTAATTTTATTCAATTATTTTTGTAATAAGTTGTTGCCTGCATGTTTTTAAATTCTCTTACATAGCTTTCTACATTCATACTTTTGATATCACATTACATTATGGTAATTCTATATTATTATATTGTCAATTATTATTGTATTCTCATGCCATTGTATTTCTACATCCCTGAAGATATAAGCCGAAACATTAGCAGATAATCTTTAAAAAAACACACTTTTGTTAAATTTGTATTTTTTTGGATCCACCTTGACCGAACCCCAACAAAAATCATCTAATAATAATACCTACGGTCAAAAAACTCTCCATTTGAAGTAAAAATTAATATTTCATGTACAAATTTAATATCAATTTGGAGGTATATTTGTTGAACTGGAGAGAGAATTGTCAGGAATTTGGCCTTGGTAGTTGAAGAATTAAAAACTAATTTGTAACAAGAAAGTTTTTATTTTAGCCAATGTTTCGGGCTGAATATTTAAAAAAACAGAAATAATATAGAAATATGTCATAATCTAACAAATAAATAAATAAAAAACCATTTGTTATCGATATATAAATGCATGAAAACTAGATACTGAACATATTGGAGAGAAGAAAAAATTGTTCATAATATTCAGAGGGTAACATACCAAATAGGGTGATAGGGGAGAGAGAGAGAGAGAGCAGGAGGCTCAATAGCATCTACATCATGACTGATCTATTTTTCTATTTGAGAGTTGTGGAAGGGAACAGAAAACAGATGTAGGTGTGAGGTATGGATAAGAGTTAATAAGATCAGGTGGCTTGAGGTTCATGGTAATATCACTGTGGAAGAAGACAAGAAAAAACTGAAATGCTATGAGGTGGTCTTGTGATTTTTGTTTTAAGATGTGAATTGTAAGAGAAGGAAATATAGTCTTTGTCTGTTTTGCCATTGATAGAGTATGTGAATAGACTCAGCTAAAACTCGTTTCTCTAGGTTAGGTTCAGTCGCCAGGAGTGTGAATTTGTCTAAGTCCAATGTATTTTTGTCAGGTGTTGAGTGTTTTGAAAAAACATTGGTGGTTTATTTTTTTTTAATGTCAAGTTAGTGGTTACTAATTATTCTTTTCATAGGGTTCTTATTTTGTCCTATACATGCTGTGGTACAGTTTTGAATGGGCACCTTCAATGTGATTAGAATATATATCCTCAAAAGAAGAAGGATATGTAGTGATGTCAATATAAATTATTCTGGTTTAACAAAACATTTTATGTTGAGATTGATTACCCAAAAAATAAAGGTCACATTGTACAAAACTCTAATTAGACTGGAATTAACCTAGAATTAGAATGTTGTATCTTCAAATAATTGGATAAGGAAAGAATGTTGTATAACATGAGGTTCCTCAGGATGAATTGTCCAAGAATAATCTGAAAAATAAAGTCTAATGGGTAACTGAATTGAGTGGAATAGGTTGGCTCCAAAGGGCAAGGGACCTGGGGTCTATGAATATCCCCTAATCCATATGAAAGAAAACTCATGGGGTGGATGGCTATGAGTGAAACAGTCCTAATAACCTTTATTTTCACAGAGAGTCTTATATCTCATTAACCTTATGAGGTAAGTTGGTTAATGAAAACTAATAAAATAGGCTCTACCTGTTTCTAGTGTTCATCCCCAACTAATGGGAATGTCACATTTCCCCTAATACAAAAAAAAAGAAGTATAAGTCTGGGGCATAACACCATAGGCAAAGATAGTGTTGGGCTCTTCTGAAGCAACAGCAACAGAAGCCTCAAAAATGAGCATGTAGCAGGCGGGTGTCAAAGTACAGAGACCCTGCAAATGAAAGTGCTCGGAACGTGGATTGCCCTCTCTAGCACCAGCATAAAAAGACAAAACATCTTTAAATGACAACCATGATACTTTAAAATTGTCAGTAGCTGCGGGATAGAACTTATACCCATGAGATATCTTCAAGGACCATGAACAACAAACTAGTAACAAAACTGGCAGATCATCTGATGAAGTTAGACCAGCTTAATCTAAGTAATGCATATCTCCAGTTTGAGAGCTCTTGCCTGCAAATAAAACAGTGTATTTTTGAGAATGAATTGACAGAAAGTGGCTCAAATCTACTCCAGAGTATATTTCTGAGTATATATCTGTGGGGTGAGTGAGTAGGACAGGATCTTTCTTAATACCACCTACTTGCCCGATTAAAAGAAAATCCAACATATGACAAACTGAAGGTAGCAGTAGAGTTCGCTGATGGTAACTCATCCTCGTACTGGTGGGCTGATAAGCAAATACACACCATACCTTGTGGAGGAATTCAAATGCCAACTTAATGAGTTCATTATTGTTATTTCTATATGAAGGGAAGATAGATTCTACCTAGATTTGGGCACCAGAACTAGAACAGTTTGCAGAAAAAGGAGGACAGACTGGAATGAGTTTGTCAAAGAACGTATCATTTTATCTGCCATTGTCAGGCACTAGCAAGATTTTATTCCTTTGCAAATACTGAGATTATAGATCAGAAGAAAGTTTTTAAATTGTTACCTGTGAAAATCCAGGGACCAAAACATGTTCAGAGAACTCTTACTCAAGAACAAAATAGGCCAAAATAAATTTCAATGTTTATTCCCTCTGAGGATCTAGTCACCCTATCTATGCAATATTTTTTAAAGAATACATCTGTCATTTCCAAAGAAATAATAACCCTTCTAGTAGTAAATATTGATATTGAAGTTATCCAGAAAGATTATATTATTAAGTCAGATATTTAGGAACACAATTGATAACAAAGAATAATATTTTTGTTAAAAGTCAATAAAAGTATTCAATTACCATTAAAGTAACTTTATTAATTGTATTCAATAATTAAAATATAATAATGAAACATGAATAAAGCTTATAAAATGTATTGAACAATAAATAAAATTTAATAAACCAAAAATAAAATTTATTTTCAATTAAACTTTGTACACAAAAACAAATAATACAAAGTCATATGGAATATAATACAAGAGACAAATTACTTACATTTATGTATATAAATACAACCTATTTACAAACAAACTATAACACAGCTAAGCAACTATAAAACAATTAAATGAATGATCTCTGCAACAATAAGATTAATGAAGTACGTACAATATTTCTTTTTTAAATACAAATCATTGAAAATAGTGAAATATGTTTCCTGAAGCATGATGTTTTATGAAGCATAAAAAAGGCAGATATACTACATCATCCACAAAATAACTTTCTTACTCTCACACTCAGCCCGAATGTCACTCATACACATACAATATATACAGTCTCTAAGAATAGATAATCTCCTCCCAAAAAATTGAGAAGTCCATAACTCTTGAAAATCTGGAATATTAAAATGCAAAAATTCCAGTCTTAGAGTAAGCCAATGAATTCTCTTACTCTGAGAATGATAACAGTGGTTCTTTTGAAAGAAATAACCATTTCTACAATAATTTTAATATTCAATAATTTTAAAATGGGGTCTTAGACTACCAAATAACAACCCATTTTAATCTCAAAACGATCACAATTAAAATTATGCACTTAAATTGAATAAGGGTACAAAAATATGTGTTTTACTTAGAACAACAAACAATCAAAAATATTAGATTTGATAAAAATACATGAGATTTTCTTAGAACAAATGACATAATATTCATGAATCAAAACTTTTACAATAAGAAATTAACTAAGAGAAAACTGTGATAAAACATATTACCTGAAATAGCTTAGTAATTATTTTAAACTAAAAAATAATTTCAATAAATTTTAAGAAATAGCTACAATTTTGTAATAATTACCAGATGAATGTTTAAATGCTTAATGATGATCAATGTGAGAGGGCAGAGGGAGGAGCAAATGCAATGAGAATTAATAAAAAAATTAACCAGTATTTAAATATAAAATACAGGTGTTTTTGGAAAGAAACCTTCACTACTTGAAAACTAAATAACAAATAGGAGTAACTAAATAGCAAAATTAGTAAGTAGGTATCTTTGTGGATGTAAAACAAAATTGCTAAACATCAAAATTGAAAGATGTAAATTATTTCTTTAAATAAGATAAATGAATTATTTAAGAGAATTATATTCTTGTTATCTTTACCTAATACAAGAATAAAATGTAAAACATCTGTTTGCTGAAAAAACACAAACTTAAGATGACACATAATAACTACCAAAATTATTGACACAGAAAACAATTCAACTTAATAAAATAAAAAAATAATTTTAATTCAATATTAAATGAAATAATAATACAATTTTTTTTTAAATAAATAGAGTTAATATCAATTTTAGTAAATTTAGCTTTATTAAAATTAACATTGCATGCTCCACTTTTAAACTCGAATCTTGCCCCCAACCAACCAGAAGTTTAGTCTATTTCATTTTCATTTAACTTCATACTTATCCTTTCATACATTCAAGAAGTTTATACAGCTTATCTTTTTATGGTACAACTATATATAAATTTGAATTTAAAAGAAATAATGATTGAGAAAAGTAAGTTAAAAACATGCACTAAAAATAAATTAAATAGTAATTTTCACAAGAAAAAAGTCAAGAGTAGAGTTCATGGTTTAAAAATAAATAAGTTAAAACTCTTCAAAAATTCTTGAATATACTTCAAATCGGACATAAAGTACCTCTATTAGATAATAGTACTTTTTTTCCAGAACTTCAATTAAATGTTAATTGATAAAATAATAGAAAATCTAGAGAAAAAAAAGTAAGAAGCCTTTAGAAAATGCTATCATGCAAGATTTCAACCAACAAGAACACAGGTAGTTATGACTTTCATACTTATTTCTTATCTTGAGGATTCAACTAGTCTAGAATCCTTAATGTGGTTTCCACAAATGGACAACTGAATTGGTAAATAAAAATAAACCATAACTATCAGTGGTGAGGGCAGGATTGAGCAGGCGATTCTTTAGAAATAAATTATATTTGGTTAAATATTAGATTACCTTCCTAACTAATTAGATAAAAATATCACACTCCATTCACTAAAAAAAAAACACCATCAAGATGATGAAATAGGCAGAAAGAAGAGTAAGACTGCTAATAGTTCTTTTAAACTAAAATTAAAAACAAAACCAAATTCATAACTTCTGATGGATTAACATAACTCCAAAGTAGTCTGTGTAGGAAAAGTTACAAATGTTCACTTAATTGAAAAAATAAACTCTAAACTCAATTTTTTATACCGCAGCCCCAAATTAATGAGTAAAGAAAATATTTTATAAAATTAAAGATTTCAGTCATTTTTCTGATTTTTCAACTAAATTTAAGCTATAAAAATTTATAGCAGATATAGTTAAAATAACTGGTTTTTTTTTTTTTTTTCAACAAGTTTACTTACACTTATGTAAATTTACATTATCAATACCATTACTAATTTAATGACAGAAAACATAAAAATTATTTTATAATTAGTTTAATAAATTCAATATATTCCCCATTCTATTAAATGTCTGTTTGAGAGTCTCATTATAATTTTGATCCATTTTAAATACTGATAAATCCCCCATGCTCTTTTTTTTTTTTTATAAAGAACGGTAAGCATGTGTTAAAAAGGGAGCCACAAGCTGCTAATTAATACAATTTGATTATTTTTCTTCTTTTTTTCCTTTAATAAGGTATATTTATTCTTTAAACAGAGTATTGAGCCACAAGTAGCTCAATAAGATGTTTAAGTACTAAATATAACAAGAAATAAGAGATTAGTTCACAGTCTTCTTTTTCTTTCCCTTATCAATAACTCATGATTAACAAGAAAGATGTTAGTCTTTATCAATTAAGAAAGTTCAGTCATATTCATGACTACTTTCTCTCTTGGATAGCAAAAGCAATTCATTGTCTTCATCATTCTGCTCACTTGCCATCCTTGAGAGTTTGCTCAGTCCTTCTGTTACTCCACACTGACTCACCCTAAATGAAAAAATAATTCAATTACATTACATAATGCAATATTTCTTCTACTACATTCATAAAACTCAGGCTATTATGCTTAGATTATTTTGTTTTATAAATATATATTATAATCTACTCAAAATGAGTATTTAATTTATTATTTAAATAAGAAAAAAATAGATCAATCGACAGATATTAAGAAAATAAAAATTATTCGGTGAAAAAAATAATGTTTTTCTTAATATAAACATTTCGGCTCAAATTGTAAATCTTCATTTCAGTGCATGAAAAGGATCATTTAAATGAAAGATTTCTTCTGAACTAGGCAACATTGCTTCCAAAAGAAAATTCTTAAAAGACTAGAAAAACCAATTATTTTCTAAAGAGAAAGCTCTTATCAGAAACAAGTACAGAAGAAAAAATAACATGATTTGAGGGAAATAATGAATTTTAAAATTACATTAAAAGAAAATAAACAGGAAAAGAAAGAGAAGAAAAATGTGTATTTCAATAAATAAATAAAAAGGTTCAATGGTTATTGGAGACATGGGGGAAAAAGTCCTAGCTGGGATTGAAAGAAACTCACCACAGTGAAGTGAACACGGTGTACAAATCAATGGTGCTGGACTCCAATGGAAGGGAAACACTTTGGAGATATGAGCCAAGAGCCACAAAAGGGAGGATGACAACAGCAGCTTAAGTCCAATTACACGAGTTGAGTCATATTTAGCAAAACATTTGACATATGTCATAAATAGATAAAAAAAATAAAAATAAAAAGAATGCAATGATGTCAGAAATTGTGATTTGTAGTTTGGAACCAGAATTCATGACAGCATTTAACCTTTTACCTGCCATTGTTTGATTTTCCGAATATCAAATTAATATCTTTGTTGAGATTTTTAAGCGTACATGGTAAAATCTATATTTCTTCAATATGTTTACATGATGAATATAAGATATATAAATGACCACAGAGTCATGATGATTTCTCATATTTTTACTCTTTTCCAATTGCATAGTTTTTAACACTTGTGGCATCAATCAATACAAATAAAATTTTTCATTATCATTATGACTTCAAAAGAACTTGCTAATTACAGTCACTTATCATTCCACTGTTACCTCCAATGCAAAGCTAAGACCAGCCCTATGCTCTGAGACACGTTATCTGATATAGAAACTAACACTGACTGGCACTAACTTAACACTCAAGGGCTGGTGGCGAGCTGCTTTTATAACTTCATTGAAAGGGCGAGGCAGGCCTAGAGGAATCTAATAGTTATATCAGAATAACCCTAATTTCCTCTTCGGAAGCAAGTTCCTCTTCAACTGTACTCTTTTGTACAGGTTTGGTCCTCTCGTCACATGCTTCTCTAGTCTTTAATATATTCTCTTCAAATCCTGTTCAGAATGTAAGTGATAATTATCCACTAAATTTAAAACTAATTGATTTGTTATAGGAAAGTAATATGTAATAATTTTATTCTTCTTTTCTCATTCTTTTGTTCTTTAGATGTTAGTTATTGTTTGCTTTATTTTATTTTTGTTAATTGTATATTTTTATCAACTACTATAATTATTTACTATACACGTACATTGTTTACAATATTTGTATGGTATGTGCAGATTAAACTCCCTTATGGCAAGGCCAATGTCATAGGAAAAAATATTATATAAATATATATCAAACTGTCTCATTTAGCTAATTACGACTTCTTATAACACAGTGCAGCATAATTGCCTCCTTATTGGTAGGTATTGCTGAATTCTTCAGGTTATTAATCTTTAGTTCCAACTCAAGATTTATTTTAAGAGTACAGTTATCCATAGTTTTCTCCATCATGCTAAGAAACTATGTTAGAGAGAATTGGCAAATTAATTTCATGCTGTAGAAAATCTAATTATTAGTGACTAAACAAGGCCAATAATAACAATCTGGAATTTTCTATGAGCAATTAAGAATATAAGAGTAGATGGTACTATATTATAAAACTTATCGCATAAAACCTACCCAGTTTGAATACAAGATATAGTAATTCTTACAATTTAGAACAACAATAAAAGATTAATTGATTTGACTATGACAAACCAAGTAAATATGTACTGTAGGTAACAATGGCTCTTCTTTGAATAGGGTCCTGAAAATAAGGACCCTGGATAAGACCAAAGGCTCTTATTATAAATTTCCTAAGTAAACCAAATAGCCATTACCAAAAATAATATTTCAAGAGGAAATATATGCTCAATGGTAAGTATTTATTATATATTCATGAAAGGTTGCCAAAAAACATTTCAGAACCTTTAATTAAAATTGTATTATTTGGTCATGAAAATAACATGTCTTGTATAACAATTTTATTTAGTTACAAATCGTACCTTCTTTTAAAATTCTTTGTTGATTAAAGATATACTTTTTAAAATCACTTATGAATTCCATTTTTGTAGATAAATTTATATATTAACAAATAACTTATTAATTGGAAATTAACTCATTACATTACACTTTAATCCCCTAGGGTAGTTATTAAGATATAGGATTAGAGGATAATTAGAACTAGAGCAGAGGAAGGTAATATCCTGCTTGAACTTGGTATATATCATGTGAGTATGTACATAACATGTGTGCATAAAACAGAATTTGGCAGAATGAAAAACCATTGACTATGGCCAGTCCAGTTGTTCCTTTAACACCGTAAAACTGAATTAGAAGAAAACATTCAAAATTGTGGGTCAGCAGTCATCAAAATAAATGCCTGCGACCTCCTAAACTCATGAATAAAAAAATCAATGCACAGTACTTGTATGTTTTAATTGTCACCAGAAAAATAAGCTTTATTGGAGTAAAAAAGCTCAATCATATTATTTCTCTACTGACAAACTGTCATAACCTGTATTAATATAAATAACAGACCAACGAACCAAATACAACTCTTGCTTTCTTGGCCAGGCTTTCATATAATCAACTACTCCTCTAATCATCAGGTCTCTCTCCACAGTCAAATTTTTCCATTATTGAATCATTTAAATCTTTTCACACAATTGAAAACTGCTCCAGCCAAATATACTAACTTTGGCTTACTTTCTTTGTTTTAAGTTAATATCTGACGCATTTTCTAAACTAATTCTTCAAATACTTCTCTTTAGGATATAAAATATAAATAAACAGTGAGACTCACACTATGTCAATATCAGGATCATCCTCTTCAGTAGTCAACTGAAAATATGGGTTAGCTGAAGCTGGCCTAAACTTGTACCCAGTAAGAACAAAGAACACATAGGTAACCATCTCTCGGAACATTTCATCCAACCACTCATATTGGAATGACACTGTCATCTGAAAGGAAATACAATGAATAAATAATGACAGACATTAATTCAATTAATTCATTCATTTCATTCTAAACTTATAAACAATAGATACTAGCACTATCATATATATATATTTTTTTTTTT
>KZ806962.1:543446-556980 GCA_000696205.2 Oncopeltus fasciatus | reverse complement strand
CATTCTGTTATATAACATCTTGTAATTTGATGACTTAAAATAAATGTACATGTATAAAATAAAAATAAAATTAACAATAAATAAATAAATGGTCATCACTGAGCAGGGAGAAGAGGCCATTTGACCTCACTCCTAATAAATTTAGGCATTAAGAAGGATTGTGAGGATTGGAGTCCGACGACAGGGATTGAGCATATGGATTAGGATGAAATTGGAGTTTACTATGGAAGAGCTTGAAGCGGGTGAAGAAAGGTCTTTGACAAAAGGAATATTAAAGATGTGAGGAAGGGTAGATTTGGACACACAGCATTGTATTCGTTGGATTTCCATTATCCATTGGCTTAGCGGCACCCTACAGTTCTGCACCCTAAATCCAGATTGGCCGTATTATGGTCTTGTAGATGGTCAGTTTATTTTCTGATGTGAGCTGTGAGCGCCTATTTATAAGGCTGTATGAGACTCCATGGCGTCTGTTGAGTTCTTATCACTTGATTTTAGTATGTTCATTCCAGTTGAGTCAAGGTGAACCCAAGGTAACGGACACAATCAGAGAGAGGTATAGGGATTTTATTGTATTTAACATTATCAGGAGAATCTCTTCCTAGTTGAAAATTTACCTGTATGCATTTGGCCTCATTAGAATTATTTTAATTCTCCATTTGCTGTACCACTGCTGAATAGAATCAAGGTAGAATGTTAGAAGGGGTTTCGGAATCAGGATGGGAGGAGAGGATCGCTTTGTCATCTGCAAAGAAGGCTAAAAGAGTATTAGGATGAGTAGGGATGTATGAAGTATATAGGATAAAAAGGATGGGTCCAAGCAGTGTGCTGTGGAACACCCGCTTTCACAGGGTAGTGTTCGGGGTAATCTGATCCTTGCCCGACCCTAAAGAAATGGTTAGAAAGGTCAGATTTGAGGATTAGGTAGATGGTACTTGGAAATATGGACTTCAGCTTACATAATAGACCAGTATGCCAAACTCGGTCAAATGATTGAGTGACATCTAAGAATGCACCAGGACAAAATTCTTTTCGCTCGAGGGAAGAGGAAATAAAGTTTACAACTTAGATGATTTTAGTTGGGGTTCAGTCAAGAACCCCAACTTCGGTCAAGAACTCTTGACGGAACCCCAACTAAAATCATCTAAGAATAATATCTATGGTCAAAAAACTCTCCCTTTAAAGTTTACAACGCAAAACACAGTAGAATGATGGGATCGGAAGCCGAACTGATGATTAGGAAGAATATTTAAGGAAGTTATTATAGGTATTATTCGTTTTAAAAGAACTTTCTCAAATACCTTGGATAGCAAAGGAAAAATACTATTTGGTTGATAGAATAATGTGTTACAAGATGGTTTATCGGGTTCGGGAAATAGAATTATTTCAGAAAATTTCCAGAGAAATGGAACATGGGTGGTTCGAAGGAAACAATTATAGAGGTAAGTAAGGAAAACAATTGCATCTTGAGATAGATTTTGCAGTTTTAACCGGTGATAAGATCATAGCCAGGTACTTTGTGCTCAGGCAGATGGTTAATAATGTACTTGACCTCAGAAGGCGTCACTGCCTTAATCGGTAAGGAAATTGCTAATGGTATATCAAGTGACTCCTCAACCTCCGCGTTATTGGACAAGTTATCAGGATCTGGATGAGGGGTGAATGTTTGCTTTAGATGCTGGGCAAACATTTTGGCCTTGTCTTTGTTGAAAAATGCCCAGAAACCATCTTCTCGACGTAAAGGGGTAGAAGGTTCTTGATACTTTAGAATCCTGCGAGTAGCAGTCCAGAGGGATTTGTCTGCCTTTAATAGGCTAGACAGATAGGCATTAAATGCCTTATTTTGTTAAGCACCTAGTTTTTGCTTTACGAAATGTGATAACTGATTGAACACCCTACGATCTAAGGGATGCCTGTACCTCTGGCACAGAGCTCGAGCTTGACGCTTAGCCTGCACGAGGTTTTTAATATAATCTGGGAGGGGTTCAGCTGAATATACAGAGTAGCGGGTGCTGGTGGGTTTTAAGTTAGCTTTTCAAAGACATTGCTGAATCTTTATAGTAAAAAACTGGACACCATCATCCAGCTCTTCAGAGATTTTCAAGGAGATTTCGAGGTCAAGTGACTCTTCTAATATTACATATCTCGTCTATGTTTGAGGTCTCTAGATCCACAAAGAACAAGGGCAACAGAGTCTTTATATGATCATCCCTACCAGGCCTGCTTGTTGTGATATTGATGGCATTTCTGACCTGGAAGCCAAGTTCAGTGAGCTCCTCTTTGATATAATCAGGAGAGGTTGAGTGGTGGAGGTGACGGATGACGACCCTGACTGCACGCTCTTCTTTTAATTGGTATGTGTGATGCTGGGCGTTTGTCTCTTTCAGATAGCTCACTATACCTCTGTAGGTGACAGGGCTATCTGGCATTATTTTAGAGTCATGCTGACGGTTGACACAAGTGTATCTCCCACGGCCGACACGTTCATCGAGTTGAATGCACATTAGGCGAAAGTTTTTTAGATTTCTGACAAAAATGGGAGGTAGTCAGGGTATACATTGGGTGGTGGTTTCCATCTCCTCTCCAGTAATGTTTTGAAGAGGCTGAAAAGGGTTACTGTTGTAAAGGGTGATAGGCTTTCATTCCTATCTGTCACTTCGTTGGCAGGGGGCATACTGGTCACTCCTTGAGAGATGCTGGGGTAACACTGAGTTACCAGTCTCGCAGGCTAAGTGGATAAGGGAGACTATGAGAGCCTGGTGCGGTGAGGTGGGAGCCGGACAGGTCTTCCCCTGTCGTCCCCAATGCTCCTTAACAGCTACAAAAATAGTTCTCTTTACTCAATATGTTTGGGGCGCCAGGCTAGCTCAGGGGATCCGTACGGGTCTCGCAATCCTGACGCCGCGGGTTCAAATCCCGCCCAGGACAATCTTTTATTTATAATATAGAAGCTTGTCCTGAGCCATGGGTGTTTAAAATAGGGTGGCAACCTGTAGATAGCCCCTTCCTCCATGACCCTAAGTGGTTGAACGGAAGGCTAACACGAAAAAAAGAAAGAACTCAATATGTTTGGGGTGATCCTCAGAACATATCTAGCTGAAATTGCACTCACATATTACTGACACTTAACTGCAAATGTATGTAGAGTTTGAGATCTCAGTTCTCCTACAACTCATATAATATAGTTGGAAAGACAGAGCGCTATATATAGAGGTGAGTACTAATCACTGGCTACACCGCTGTTTCATTAAAATTAAAACAATTTTCTTTCATTATTTATGCTATCTATACCTTTCTTCCCAAAATGAGTGGTATTGGAACAGCTAGGAATATGGTATATTCGTACTTATGTACTTCTCTGTATATGATACAGCATTTGCAATTTTTAAAATAACTAAAACAAATGGGGTAGGTATTTATGCTTTTTTTTCTTTTTAAAGGGTTGGATGAGTTCTTTAGTGGCCAAAATCAGCCAAGGGGAAAGAGGGTGTTGAGGGAGACCAAAATAAAAAGTCTTAATAACTATTAAAATTACGAAAAAAAATGTGTAGAACAAAATAGGCGTAATAAGTAATTTTATAACATCTATATTCCGCAATATTTTTCAAAGAAACATATATGTAGAGAATATTTAATTTTTAAATTGCTTTTTTATTTCTATATAATGGGAAAGATAGCAATCTCAGGAGAGGGGTAAGGAGAATAAACTAAAATTGAAAATTGATGTACATAAGAATACAATTATATAAATTGATTATTGAAATAATGATATTTACATATAATTTACAATATAGTGGACGTAAATACATTGAGAACTGTAGATGCAGCAACACGTTTAGCAATAAATGTCAATCCAACCTTCCGCCAAGTGTAAAATATGCGGCGTTATCCGTTATCTCGTTTGGAAGGGATTAACTCTGGAAGAGAAGCATGCTGAAAAAGGGAGTCTGCCTGCTGCACGACAATGCCAGACCAAACATGGCTAACACCACAAAAGACCTGCTCGCCTTGTTTAAATGGGATATCCTGGACCATCCTGCTCATTCCCCTGACATAGCACCATCAGATTACTACCTCTCTACCCTCCCTTAAGCTGCACATGGCAGGAAAAAGATTTTCAACCGATGAGGAGGTAGAGAAGTGGATGAAGGGATTGGCGCGAAACTACTTTGAGGAGGGCATCAAAAATTGATACCCCGGTACACCACCTGAGTTGAGAGGAATGGTGACTATGTCGAAAAATAGCTTAGATATGTACTAATATAAACAGGTAATTTTTTCATTCAAATAAAAAATTTTATAAACTACAAAAATTTAGTACACTTACTTTTTGGGTATCCCTTTTTTATATATATATACCAGGTATGCAAGTTTAAAATGTCGTTTATTTCTTAAAATATATACACAGTAATTTAAAAAAAAGTATAATATATTTTATTCAAAGTACTGGCCCTCGCTTTCTACACATTTTGTCCATCTCTCGGGCAATATATGGATACCATTCCAAAAGAATGCTTCATCTTTATTTGAAATCCATTCATCGAGCCATTTTCGTACGTTTTCGAAATTGTTGAAGTGTTGCTCCGCCAATGAGTGTCCCATCGATGAGAAGAGGTGATAATCAGAAGGCGCCAGGTCAGGTGAATACGGCGGGTGGGGTAGGAGTTCCCAACCAAGCGAAGAAATCGTTTCCTTAGTCAATCTGGCTGAATGTGCAGGAGCGTTATCATGCTGAAGAATGACTTTGGCGTGCCTGTGAGCCCATTCTGGGCGTTTTTCGATCAATGCGTGACTCAAATTGATCATTTGTTGTCGGTAGCGCTCGGTATTGACTGTTTCGCCGGGCTTGAGAAGCTCGTAGTCGATTTGGTCGATTTTCTCGTTTTTGATCAGTAACATCAAAATCACCACGTTTGAAACGTTGAAACCAACGTTCACATGTCTTGACGGTTGGAGCAAGATCGCCATAAGTCTCAACAAAAATTCGATGACATTCAGATGCCTTTTTCTTTTGATTAAATAAGAAAATCATGACATGCCGCAAATGCTCTTTATTTGGCTTAAAATTAGACATTTTTAACACCAAAGAAAGGTATGATACGTCCACGTAAACGACTTAAAAACAACTGACTTTTGTAAACAAATGACTAACAAACAAAATAGCGTTTAGAGATAAGCAAATCCTTCAATAGGCTAAGAGCGCATTCTATTGGAATTAAAATGACATTTTAAACTTGCATACCTGGTATATATATATAAAGCGACCCCAAGAATTATTAATAATAATTAATTTCAATATTTTTAATATATTTTGATGAGTTAAATTTTTGGTTCATAATGAGATACAAAACTTTTAGCTCTTAAGTTTAAAAAATACAAATAAATATTTACCAGACAACAGGGAATAAGATAGCACCACAGCAGAGAAGATCTATTAACATAAAAACATCGAGCCAAGTACGATGTTCAACATCACCTTCTTCAGATTCCTCAATGATCACTTTGATCACATTTTCAAGGACCTGAAAATAAAACTGAGATAAAGACCAATGAAGTAAAAATCAAAATTGAAATTCCCTCCCCTCAAAATATATTTTACACTTTAAGTTAACAGATTCATAAAATATAATGAGAGAAATTAACTAACATAAATTATATGTATTTTCTATAATAACACTAAAAATTATTTTAATAGTCATTTAGTATTTAAGAAGCCATCTATGCTTCCAAATGCTTGAGCTGTAGGAAGTAATATAAAAGCTAAGACTAAAACTGCTGCAGCAGCTAAATAATAATATCAATCAACACAGTTTGTGCCATTAAGACGAATTAAAAAAAGGTAACACTCTTTGCTGCCTACTTCCTGGAATGCCATAAAGCTCCAATTACCTACCTGCAGAACAGATATACAAGGGATATGAATTTCACATTGCAGCCTCCAGGGAGTTGAATTTGCCCCTGCAAGTTAAAGGGTTGTTATCCTTCTGATGGGACTGTTTGACTCATTTTCTGGCAATCGACTAGGCAAATATCTTATAATGCTATAATTTTTAGTCCCACTCGGGATTTAAGAGTGTTCAAGTGGAATTTTAAATTATATAAATTATCATGTATGGTGTTTGTGTGTGCGTGTGTGCGAGCATTCGTGTGTGCATGCGTGTTTGTGGTACAAGTGAGTGTGTGTAAATATGTGTATATATTATAATGAAATAATTATTATAATTTAGAAAAAATAGTTCTCTTTACTCAATATGTTTGGGGCGCCAGGCTAGCTCAGGGGATCCGTACGGGNAATTAATGAGTTATTCATCTTATATTTTGGTTGAAAAGTATTAGAAATTCCTCATCAAATTGCAGAAAATATTTTCTCTTACATAGTTAACTAAATTAAAACTGTGAATTTGATAATTTTATCACTTTTAATAAATTATATTTTTCACAAAGTCTCCTACCTATAAATTTGAAAAAAAAAATTGACTAGGTCTTCATTGTAACACTGAGACTCAAGTGTTAAGTTAAGGCAAGCCATCTCCTTCTGCCTCCACAAGCAAGAGGATCTTTTGATCCAAATGCCAACATTCCTCTACAAGATGTTTACTTTATATTCCAATATTTTGCCCTTAAGACATCATCAAGGGAATATTATCTCAGACAAGGTGGTTGCACAGTTATGTTACATAATGTTAATTTTGTTTTAGTCACTAAAACAAGTGCTGTGTATATTACAAGTGCTGAAACTATATTAGTAAAAATCTCATTTTTGCAGATCTATTAATGCAAAATTAATTAATTTCATAAGCATGCATGTTTAGCTTTCCAGACCATGTTTTCCTTAGAAAGAGGAGAATTTCTTAAGAAGTAAACTAAAACAAGTTAACTCTGTGATTTAACTCCTATGACTACCCTCTCTACCAATTAATTTATAACAATACAAACAATGGATTAAAAAATCAGATTTTAAGTCGAATTATTAATATTACACACAAAAGGACAATCAGCAGGGTGGTAAACACTCAATATTCTTTCATATAAATAACTTTGAATTTTCAAATGTATAGACAAATTTCATTCATTTTGTTTAGTACAAATAGATAGAAAATTACCTGTAAAAGGTAAACAATTATTCGGGTGAAATAAATATAGCAAACAATCATTATGTAAAAATGTCTGAAGAGCTTTAACTTTCTAAGATTTATAGCAGCTTTTCCATCAATCTGAGAGGCCTCCTGGAGATATCTTATAGACCTAAAATACAAAAAATTTATCAATAAAATATAAATAATTTAGCACTTATAGCAATCTTCATTTATTACATTCCGTTTACTTAACATCTTGTAATTTGATGATATGATAAAATATAAACAAAATAAAAGCAAAAAAATATAATAAAATAAAAATAAAATTAACAATAAATAAATAAATAAAAAATAAACATTACTTACAGCTAGTAAATTAATTAATATTTACAAATAAATTAAATGAGCTTATTTACATTGAGACCTCAATAGAACTGTTAATTACTTTCACTTATCACTTCACTGTTACCAGCACTGCAAATGCTCCTTTTATAACTTCGTGGAAGAGGACACTGATTACATAACAAGGAAGTGATTTACCAGTGTGGGGGTTTTTGGGTGCACTGAATCTGAATCTAGTCATCTAGTTTTTAATATATAGGGCTAGTCTACTTTTTTCTGAAATACTGCAGTTTAAAATTATGTATATCATTAACAGAAAATGTCTTAGCCCTTTGCCTTTAACCATTTTAAATGGCTTAAAAAAATGAAAAAAAAAATTATTTTTGCATATGTTTATACATTTTGAACAAAATGTAGGATAGGAAAAATCCAATTGAGAATTCCTATTCTCCATCAAATTTTCTCCAAAAATAGTACTAATTATAATAGTATTAATAGATTAATGAATGATTTGAATATAGAACGTTTATCTTCTATATGTTCAGAGTGGCATATTTTTATATATTTGTCAAAATACAGCCTAAAAGCAGTCTTGCCTCAAAATGGGATTAATCTACCATATATTCTTTAACCCATTTAGTGACAATGAAAGAAACATATGAAGATATAGCAACTATTTTAAATAGCTTCAGCTCTCAACAGCATCAGTGGGATATATGTGGGGATCTGAAAGTGATTGGGATACTGTTGAGATGGATAGATATCAAGTTTAGGAGAAAAAAAAAAGGAAAAAATTTTTTAAAATAGGCGGAAGGGGGAGAGGGAGAGCCTGTGAGATTGAGGAGGCAACAGGATGGACCATGAGAGCAAAAACCCCCAAAGGACACTCTTTACCATGGCCATTAGAGAACAGGTGACAAACCTTTACAGGGCTTGCTTTTGGGAGTGTGCATGTGGCTGTTATCATCTACAGTCTCTAGAGGCCTGAGGTCTATTCTGACCTCTGTAAGTCTGAATAAACCTCCACTGCAAACCCCCATCTCGGGCCGACACCAACCACTCCCGGATAATGGAGTGGTCAGATGTGAGATTTCCCAACTCCTTAAGTGAACTTGGTGTGTCAGACCATATTATTACATTTTTATAAGGAGCTGAAATGACATAATATAGAGCCCTACCAAAAGCCTAAAGCTCCATTGCATAAATGCTACTTAGATGGTAGTTATAATTTATAGGCTCTTTCTCTATCACAAAAGGCAAAAGTAGACAAAGATTCTTTTTTGGAGCCCTCTATATAAACCACAGCATCAGGAGGAACACAACTAAGAATACTTAGAAGAATGGTTGATGGTTTTAGAGGGCTCATATCACTCAAATACCTTATGCTTTTAATAATTCTTGGCCAAAGTATGGTCCATGGCAGCCGGCTCATCAACTGGGGAGGACTGTTCTCATTAAGAGGTCTACTGGTCACAGAGTTCATGGTTTCATGGTTTCTTAGACCAAAAGGCAAGGTCACAGCAGGTCAAATATTATACCTTATAAATCTTGGATTGAAGATTGGACCAAATGCTGGGTTTGATAAATCACCAGAGAGCCTACACAGATATCCAATAGCCTGAATGTGCCTCCTAACAAATAACAGTTAAACCCCGTTAGGCAACACAAATTAAAAACTGGGCAACTACAAAACGCACCAGTAATCAAGTGGAGAGGTCTCTATACAGAACATAATCTAACAACGAAAGTACATTTGGACTTGGAGAGCCATAAATGAAGCAACAGTAATCTATCTTTAATAGAATAAAGGCATGAAAAATAACCTGGAGTTAGGGTGAGATAACTCCCTGATATGAGGAAACCAGGTTAGCCTCTTAACCAATATAAGACCCAGGAAACAAACTTCTCCATGAAAAGATAGCTCTACTTCTCCCATTATGATAGGTTAGGGGTCTGAAGTGTTGAAAAAAGGATACACTTCGTTTTGTCATTGGACACAGAAGGCCAGTGCTATTATGCCATTGATAGAGCCTGTTTACTGCCACCCGGAGCTGTCTTCGATTGAATTCCAGGGACTCCGAGCGACAGATTATGGCGAAATCATCAACAAACAAGTACCAACTGATGCAGCTTGTTAAGCAACTTGTAACTATTAATACAAATGGCAAATAAGGTTGGGCTAGGGGCACAAACCTGGGGCATGCCATTCAGTAAATCTCGGGCATCGGAGAGCACGGCAACAATAGCAATGCAGATATATCTCTATTTAATAAAACCCTGGCCAGCCCGAGACAAATATCTGGCAAAGCCCCATTCCCTTAAGGTCTTAAGAATAAAATGTCTCCAGTAGTATCAAACGCTGCTTGTTTATTATTTTTAAAAAATACAACTAATGTGTATTGTTTGTTAACAATGAAATTCAGATTTCACACTAGCCAGCTGATCGACAGATGAGATGCTTTGTAAAGAGCCACAATACTTGTCAGCAAATTAGCTTGCTCGAGTACCCAGGGTAAACAATAGTTTATCAACCACTCATACACCTTAGAAATACAGCTAGTGAGTGATATAACCGTTAATTTTTGGTAAACCTTCTACTCTACTATTCTTATGGATTGGGATAACCATCACTTTGGACCAGACTGACAGAAAAGATTCTCACTCAAACAAATAGTTAAAGATTCTTAATAGCTGAAACTTGACACTCGATACTGTTGGGACTTCAAGAGGGTTTTACAGAAGGACAACAAATGAGAATTGCAGCAAAAAATACATATCTCACAAAACTTCTTTTGTACCAGGTATATCAAATGCTAAATATATCCCCCTAGTTAACTCAAAGAAGGTCATTCTTCCACATCTCCATATTAAGCTAGGACTTATGAAAAACTTTTTCAAATTCATTGACAAATGAGGTAATGGTTTTAAGTACCTAAAAGAAATATTTCCTCAGTTGAGTGATACTACAAAACTGAAAAAAAGCATATTTATTGGACCTAAGAAAACTAATTTAGTTTTTTTTTTTTAATGTGACATGAAAAGGAATTGGCAGCTTGGAAATGCTTTGTAAGTGTAGTAAAAGGATTTTTGGAAAGAAAGATGAAAATTACACAATCCAATGTAAACAATAGACAAACTCTTGGAAGCCTATAAAATATAAGTGAGATATACGCCTTTAAAATTGCATTTTTTACATTCCCATTTAAAAATTTTCCCAAAATTTGGGAGCAGTAAGCCAAGAACAAGGAGAAAGGTGTTTCTCCAGGAAATCAGAACGATGGAAACAAGATACCAGGAATGTTGGGTGACTACTAATGGCTTTTAAAAAGAGATAATGCTAAAGAATAGAAGAGGAAAAGTGGATGTTTATATTACTGTATAGTAAATAGTGTAATATTCTGTAGTTCTTATAACACACAGGAATTTTTTTGCATAAGTATTATTATTTATTTGAAATAATAGCCTACTTATTTATTTTCACTCCCACCCAAATCCACTGAAACAATAACCTGTACGTTTTATAGTAATTTGTTTAATTTTCAGATTTAGGATGGCAAATACCTTCAATTTACATATCTCCATCAATGTTACTAAAAATAAAAGGAATTAATTAAAATAACCTGTGTAGTTTTTAATTAAAGATAAAGTTATTAGACAGGTTTAGCTGAAATCTAAGATTTGTATGATTTATAACAAAATATTTGTTATAAAAGTAACTAAATTCATACCTATTCATTTTACTATAAAACAAAATATTTTCCATTTTACCTTTGATTAGTAACATTTTATAGGACTTACTACTTACTGAATAATTTGGAACATAATCTTAGTAAAACTGAATTGTTTAATTTGTAAATTATTTTTTGTTTTCAAATCTAGCAATTAATTTTAATTTAATTTTTAAGTAGAAGTTGAAAGAAATAAAATAGATATTTCAATGAAAAAAATATTTTTTACCTGCAATGGAATCACTATCATAAAAATTTTCTTATCTCTCTCAGACAAAAGATGTTTAATGAAAGTCCAACCAGTTCCAATGAGCACAATAGTTATCACCAAGACAGACCCTTTTAATCTAGAATTCATAAAAACAAATCATTTAATTTTATAATAAACATTATCATTGTTCTCGAAGTATGTCAAGTATTTGAAGGAATAAGTGAGTATATACTGTTTTCAGATCCGTAATAGCCCAAGAGATCCAAGTGGAACTCCCAAGCCTGATGCTGCGGTTTTGAGTACCACATAGGGTAAGCATTTATCAAAAAATAAATAAATAGTTATAATAAATAGAAAAAATTTTGCCCGGTTTCATGAATATTAAGAATAGGGTGGATAACTCGAGACAATGCCTCATTACCCAAGTGATTGCATAGAAAACCTGTCAGTTGTAAATTTAAAAAAATATATACTTAACTATTATGAAAATAATTATAATTGTCTTCCACTTTAAAAATTCTTACTTTCTGTTGGGTGACAGACAGTTGTCACAATTCAAGTGCGAGAGCTTAAACCTTAGTTTATTTCATATGAGGTTGAAGGACTTTTAATTGAGATAGAGTGGTTGGTAAGAAAAAAAGCAATTGAGGAATGAAAAAAAAAATCAAAGTTCAACACACTCAACTCAACACACAATCTGACACCATATTTAGACCGCTACTGTTAGTAAAACGGACACACAAACATAAATGAACAGACGACACACAAACCGACAACAACGCAAAAAGACATAAGACAACACAATCCATAGGCAGACACTAGCAAACACAAACACATTTACAAAAAAACTTTCAGAACACTTAGAACACTTCAATAAAAGAGATTACAACTAATCCCTACCTCAACCAAACCAATACCAGGAATAATGGACTCTGACCCTTATAACTCCCACGTGTGACAGACCTTATCGCCGACAAAGCGACCGTTACAACTATACCTGACACACCCAACTAACTCACAGAATACAAATGCAGTTGAATACAGACAGTGACAGTGAAGGCATGTATTCCGCCAGAAGATGGACAATGTTCAAAAGCGCTCGCCAACAGATGGTTTGCAGAAACCAATGGAAGGTATGACAGTGCTAGTTGAACCTTTGAGGTCTCAAATTCATTGTTGTTCAATCGTTACATAATGGCTACTGATTACGATAAAATTGTATTATATGGTTGAGGGAAATGAGGGTGTTTTCAAAGTGGTGCATTATTAATAAGTACCACTGCCTTCATTCTTAGCATAAATATTTAATCTGACCAGTCAACTTCCCTGCTCCTTGATCTCATTCTGGTGACGAGTTTTACTCCTCCATTGTTGCAATATAAAAAAAAAACTTATAGAGAACATACTTCACTGGAGGTTGCAAAGGAAAGTGCCCCACAGGTAAAATAAAAAAGAGGAGCAGGTTAAAGCTTACGAGTCTTGTTGCTAAGTTAAAACATGAGTCCAACACAGAAATTACTGAGGTCACTGTTATAGTGTCCACTGCCTCTTTTCAGAGATATCCCAGCATAGAGGATAAAGTGAAAAGTGTTCTTGAAGCAATAAAAACATGCAAGAGGAAGATTCACGGTTGGAACTGTGGTTAGCAAAGACATCCAAAAAAGAATTATAAAAGCCATAGATGCATAAAAAAACTGGCAAACTTGAGGGGATTTATAGGAAGGCAAAACTATCAACCAGTGAAATGGAAGCCCCTAAAACAAGTACCTTAGTTACACTATTAAGTAGCTGTTTGAACAGTTCCTTTATGGGCTGTTTCAAAGCATTGTTCTGGATATGTGTGTAGCCACCAAGATGCTACTGAAACCAGACATCATATCTCCTGAGAAGATCTATCCAGCCACCTGGACACTGCGAACAGCTACTGGACGAACTGTGAATATCTACTGAGAAATAGTTTCCACCTTCCCTTTTATGAGGAAAACATGACAAGAGAAGGACAGATATCTACTTCAAAGGAAGATGAAAAGAAATGAGAACAGACTGTTATTCTAAAGGTGTTTTTATATCAAATTAGTAAGAAAATATTGGAATTAGCTATTTCAACAAGTACAGCCAGTTATTTACTTATCAACCAATAATAACAACTAAATCCTGAATATATATATATATATATA
>KZ806962.1:522137-536951 GCA_000696205.2 Oncopeltus fasciatus | reverse complement strand
AAATTTTGAGCTGAGAAAAGATCAGGGCAGACACTGAAATATATATATAAATATAATACTATAAGAAAAAAAGAAATTATAGGGACAAAAAAAATAAAAGGTAATAATTTGCAGATTGTATCTGCCAATGATTTTTTTTTTTAAATAATATCCAGGAGCTCTCTTAATTTGCAAATCAATGGATATTGCAAAGTATCTCAGCATATATCTTGACAATCATAGAAACAAACTTTCAACTTTCATATCAAGCAGATTTGAATGAATTTTTGACTCAATTGCCTTGTTTTATTTGTAATACCATCTACCAATAATTTATATTTGAATAACTCAATAAAATTATATTAACTTATTACTTATCTTGTAATTTCTCACCTATCAAAATCAACAATTCATTTTCTAGTTTAATCTCTAGAACAAAAGGTAGAAGGCACTCTGTAGCTAAGGTGAAGGCAACCTCATAGGTATAGGGTGTTCTGAAATTACAATTCCTGCTCCTCCAGGTTGGGAATAAGGTGGAGATGTCACGCTCTGTCACTTATGTAAGAAATTCATGAAGAAGGTAATCATGAGTTACTCCAGTTTGTAAGATGGAAGGTGTCGACCAAATACATATTCCCTTAAGGGTCCAATTCGATCTGGATTGATTAGAGCCTTAGTCTCTAACAATTCATGAGCCTTACACTAACCCATAAAAAAGTAAATAAATTAGCAGATGCTGAAATTATTTAATAATAAGACATATAAGGCATAGATTTCAAACTATCAGTCCCTTCAAATTGCTGCACATGTTTAAGAAGTAGATTCATAAAATTTTCTATATTTGGCAAGCATGTCTTGACTTTTACATCCCCTGAAGAGGGCAAAGGTGAATTTTATGTTCTTCTTGGCAGATTGCTAGATCAATGCCCAGGGAGGGCATGTTTTAAAGCATTCATCAATGAATTTCACAATGTAGATAATTGTGTATCTACTCAAAGAAATAGTATTTGTTGCAGGAGATCAAGAAGCAAAACTTGATAAGGAACAAAGTCACCAAGTTAGCCTTCATGAAGCCAAAAATAACAATTGTGAAAGACAAGTAAGTTTTGCATAACTTAATCATCAGAAGAATTATTTTTCCACGAAATTAACATGAGTGTCAGCAGATTGAATCATATTTAATCAGATAGACAACTTCCTCATCAGCTACAAGTATCAGTCAGTATCTTTTGGATGAACGAAACTACAGAGGAGCAAACTCTCAGAGTCTAATTCCAATCATCCCTTAGGCTTGCTTCGTAAAATAATTTTCTTTTTAAAAAATTCACCAGTAATTCACCTTGCATTAATAATTGCAAGGAAATTAAACACAGAGAAGCTAAAGGAGAAACGTGTCCAGGATTCCAACCCCTCACAACTTGGGGGACATTGGGATAACCAAAAATTGGGATAACGCATTTTAACCAAGAATTGCAAATAAGATAGATGGAGCTACAAAGCAACACAGACCCCAGGAGTACAGAGGAAATTATATGATGAGAAGACAGAGTCAGAGCTTTGTCATAGTGTGATGATGAGTATATGGCTGCCTCTGATGTAAAGAATAAAGGATACAGACAAGTGCTTCACAGACGACAAAAATAATTTTAGAGGAATTAAGGGATTGCATCTGAAAAGCAGAAAAGGGAATCAACCAGAGAAAGAAGCAAGCATTAAAAGAAGGTGAATTGCGGGCAATAGAGGAGCTCATGAATTTTAATGACTCCAGGAATTTCTTTTAAAAAATAAAGGCCTGGAAGAGGTAGAATCTTTTGTCCAAGGAAAATATAATTATACAACACTATTAATATTAAAAATAAGTATGTTTGGTTACATTACCTCCATGAATTTTCTCTAAATGTACATTAACAAATCTCCCAATGACCTTTCTGTTGTGTACTGCCCTCATAACTAATCCATCATCTGATCAGCTCCAAGAACACTTTAAATCCTTAGGTCCCCATTACCTCTCCATGTATAGATGGGTAGATAATAATGTGAAACATTTGCAGTGGGGCTCGAGAACGACCAACTCCCGTAGCTGTGCTCTGTATGACAGATATCCTAGTATCACCCTCTGCCTGATATCCTAGATTTCTTCATATGTAAATCTTATTCCTTTCCAACACTCCAATAAATCTTTGAATGATCTTTCTACTGACCACAGCCCTGTCCTCTTCACACTGTCTCTCAAACCTATCCCTAGCCAATTGCTACCAGCCCTAATAATAGTCCTGTAGACTGGCCAGTATTTAGAACTCATTTAGAACTTAGAAGAGTCCCTTGACCTCAGAATCTCCTTGAAGACTGCTGAAGAGTTGGATGATGGTGTACAATTCCTTATTGTCCAAATTAAGCAATGCCTTTGGAAGGGAAACTTGAAACCCTCTTTTACTCACTTCATTGCAAATTCATAGAAGCCCCTCCCGGAATTTAAAATCTCATTGAATCATAAAATCTCATTAAATCTCTGGCTAAGCATGAAGCAAGAGCCATGTTAAAGAAGTATAAGCATCCCTCAGATCATAGGAAGTTTAACCAACTATCCCATCTCATAAAACAAAAACTAGGTGTATTATGAAAGAAGCTTTTTATATCTACTGTCAAGACACTCAGCTGAAGACAAATCTCTTTGGACTGCCACTCGCAGAATTTTAAAACATTAGCACAGAGGTTGAGGAGTGGACATACCATTACCAATCTCCTTGATGATTAAAGTAGTAACCCCTTCTAAGGTCAAGTATATTAACCATCTGCCTGACCACAAAGCACCCGGCTATGGCTTAATCACTGGGCTAATACTTTGTAATCCCACCATAAGGCACTTGTTTTCCTGACCTACCTCTATAATTGTATCTCTCAAACTACCCCCTTTCCAGTCCTCTGGAAATTTTCTGAAATTATCCTGTTCCACAAACCTGTTCATAATGAATCATCCTACCACTCTATCAGTATCCTTCCCTTACTATCCAAGGTTTTCAAGAAAATTCTTTGAAAAAGAATGATGCCAATCATAAATTCCTTAAATATCCTCCCAAACCATCAGTTTGGCTTCCCACCTCAGCATTCTACTGTCCAACAGGTGTTTCACATTGTTGATTTCCTCTTCCCTTGAGAAAAAAGATTACTGTCCTGGTGCATTTTTATACGTATCTCAAGCATAATGGTTTGTTAAGTTCAAGCTCATATTCCCAAGCACCATATATTTAATCCCCAAAGATCGGTAGCCAAACTGATGGTTTGGAAGAATATTTAAGGAATTTATGATTGGCATCATTCTTTTTAAAAGAATTTTCCCGAAAACATTGGATAGTAAGGGAAGGAAGCTAATTGGGCAGTAGGATGATTCATTGTGAACAGGTTTGCCAGGTTAGGAGAACAGAATAATTTCAGAAAATTTTATATACAGATAAATTTTGAGCTGAGAAAAGATATCACATATAATAACATCCCTATACCTCTCTCTGATTCAACCCGTTACCTTGGATTCCACCTTGACTCTCAAGTAAACTGGAGGAAACATATTAAACTCAAGCAACAAGAACTCAATAGACACTATGGACTCTTAAACAGACTTTTAAGCAGTCGTTTACAGCTCACAACAAAGAGTAAACTGACACTGTTCAAGGCATTACTATGACCAATCTGGACAGATGGTGCAGAACTCTAGAATGCCGCTAAACCTTCCAACAATCAGTGAATACAATCCTTTCAATCTTAAGTCCTAAGAATAATTTCAAATGCTCCATATTATGTATCCAACTCTACCCTTCGTCACGACTTCAATATTCCTTTCGAACAACATCTTATCTCCACCCACTTCACACTTTTCCACAGCAAGGGTTGTCAGACGCCAATCCTTACAACTCTTCCCGACAACTAAAACAAAGATGGCCTCATGACCTCTTGGGCCATGACACCAAAATTTTTTGGGAGTGGGGTCTATTTACTAATTTTTTTTTAAATATGCATATTATATTAAGCCATCAAATTACAAGATGTTCATAAGCAAAATGTAATAAATACATTTTTTTTATAAATCTAAAAAAAATTCAAAAGAAAACTTTTTCAGACGTTTCAGTTCAGACTGAAAAAACTCAGTCAGAGCCTGTTTACAATATACCATAATATGTGATGAACTTCACATTATCACACATGACGACAGCCGAATAATTTTCAAGAAAATTTAAATTAGTTTAAACAAATTTAATGATATTAGCAATAATAATAGCTTTATATACTTACTGATGATTTTTTCTGTCCATAGTGAAGAATACTGCAGCTCCATTGTTATTAGAAGGCAGAGGACCTTCAGATTGATGCTCAAGCAGGCATCTGTCTGAATGTGAGTCCATATAAGGATTAATAGCATCATTCAGAGTTTTGTCAAGTGTAAATCCAAACTGTAAAAAGAACAAATCAATAGACATTGCTTTAAAATGGGAGTAGGAGGGGGTTAGTCAGTAGACTTCAAAGGTAGGTAAAAATGGGGCTGGTTAATCCTTTCAAAAAAAAAAATAGAAAGGCCGATGCCAGGGTTAGTTTGCCTGAATTTTTCTCTTGAATTATACAGAAAATATTAATAAGTTGAGGTGATGTTATCTTTGTCCTGTCTAACATTAATAGCAGTATTTATTTTCTCTCTATCTGACCCCTCTTTTCACCACACTAACTCTACACGTATTAACAAACTCCTTTCCCAGAATGGTTTTCCATTTCATACCACATCTCGGTCTGTTCAATTCAATCTATAATTCTATACTTATAGAATTATAGAATGAATTGAAAATACAATACACACTATTACACTTGTAATAGTGTGTATTGTATTTTCAGCCCTGATGATGACTTACTAGGTCAACTTGAAACATTGACAATAATAAAATAATTACCCAATAATGTTGGAGTATTTTATTTTTCTGGTCCTGATTTTCTGAAACCCTGACTTCTGGAAAATTCCCAGCATGATACTCGAAGGCTAACCAACCTCCAATCACAGTTTATAAGGCTGATGAACAGAAACCGCTAGTTGAATCCCCCAGTATAATTTTTTTTTTCTTAATAATAATAATTGTAAATAATTATTACAATGAACATTAATTATTATTAAAAGTTTCTTGGTGTGGTACCACCAATGGTTCAACATAAAAATGATTCCTATCAGTTTCATCCCTGTTGGTTGAGGCAAATTAATTTGTGGGTCCTCATGGTGGAAACATCACCACTTCTGGCTAGTGATTTTGAAAAAATTGGATTAAGTCTCAATGTTGGTCCCAAGAAAGTAGTATTTACTAATTTTTAAATATTGTGTAATGTTATTATGTCACTTATAAACTATAAAAGAATAACATAGAGGGTTAAAATTTATATCACTGTACTGACATTTGAAATGAAATAAACTAAAACTTTGTGTTTTTTCTCTTTATATAGTTTATTTTGCTGGTATAAATACAGGATTTCAGTATTCCTATATTTTCTATTGCTTTAATGCACTTATTCATTACTACAATTCTAGTCATAGATCCTAATCACCTTTCAGATTGAAGGATTAATAATAATTCTGAGGACTGATGAGCAAAAAAACCTTTCGAATAAAGAGTTAAGTGTACCAAGATTCACTTGTAAACAATAAGGATAATCTGGGTTGGTTTCTAAGAAAATAACAGTTTGGCCTTTCAAAATAACTGTTTAACATGACTCAACCAGAAGTATATATCAAAATCTATTGCACATTCCCCGAAGGGAAAAATTACTATACATAATTTGAAGTGCTAAATAGGTATATATTTAATAACTTAAGGGAACGAATAGAAATATAATACTAAAAAATATCTGAAAGGGCTTTTCTCAGACCCACAGACAAGGAAAGTCCTTTATTTACTAGTCAAAAGCAAGAATAATATGGTAAAACAGATAGTTGAGGCAGTAACTGAGAGCATCTAAGTAAACAAATAAAATTATTATTAAATAAAAACAAACCTTGTCATCTTCATTGTTAGAATCAGTATGAAAATCACTGAGAGTAACGTTCAAAACTCCACCTTCATAAAAACCAAAGGTACTAAGTGGTATATACCTCCTCCTATCATCCTTAAAATAAAAGAATAATGTATTCTAGAAATGAAAAATAGAGAGATATGTAGGTTCAATAAAAATGTCAAATGGAACAATATTTACCTTGATTACTAATTTGTGAATTCTACCAAAACACAAGGGAGAAAAATACAAAATAAACAAAAGCCTCATTTTTAACAGCATTATTATTATTAAGATAAAAAAATTCAAATAATAATCTGTACATAAGCCTTAACAATTGTCAAACACTCTCACAAAACTCTTAACACATGATTCAATCTTGTCTACTGCTGGCTGGGAGATATACAGAGATTTTATATCAAAACATGTCCGTAACCTTTAACAGATCAAAAATAATGACGTCATATAAAAGCAAGCCGAAGGTGTTTGGTGTAGAAGTTATGACTATCAAAATAATTCTGTTTAAAACCATTTAATATTATCAGTTTAATATGTAATATTCGGTTGTGTAAATGAAAATAACGTAGTTTTTATTAATTTCGCCATACAGACAGTATGACTTGAAAGAGCTTTTTGAGTAACTTTCTTCTTTCCTTTTCTTCGTCCCCTGTAATTTGCTCTTCCCGAAAAAAAAAAGTTGTATTCAAGTGGAAGGCATGGGATCATCACTTTGTTATTTTTCCTTTTTTTCCAAAGTAGAAGTATTTATGAGTAATCCTGGAGGCCGTAGGGGTTTATGTCTGATAGTTATTAAGGTTCTTCAAATTCCTTCTTTTCGTTTAAAATTTTATTTCATGTAGTATCTCATAATAACCAGATAATTTTCTATAATTCATTATTCTTTCTTACTTTCACTCAGTACTTGCCCGCATCAGCCCAATCCTCCATACATTTGATTATTTCACTAATTACACTTCGGCACTTAGTAATTTCTTTTTTTCGATAGCTAAAATTTTATTTATTGAAAACATCTCTAATTTAAATAATACACCATTTCCATTTGACAGTTATAACTGTGAATGTACACATTACCTTGATTACTCTGGAATAAACCCGATCTTTTGGCGTTTTGTAATAGTCAATATATCTGTCGAAGTCCAATGCAAATTGAGTTACTTTAAGATACCAATAAAACTATTTAGAATCGCTCAATAATGTATTAGGTTTATTTCGAAGCAAAAAAAAAATAATAAGGTATGTTTATAATTTAAAGTCGTTAAAAAATTGCAAACTATAGTCACACGAAATGGCCATTCCTCGCCACAGTATAAGTGGCGATTTCTAATAAGAAATTACCTTATTCTGACTTAGGAACTGAATAGATTTCAACGATTTTGCGATTTAAAGAAATATTTTATAACAATTTTTAGTGCAAGGGAACAGAATAAAAAATCTATCTGTCCCAACCAGGACTCGAACCTAGATCTCCTGCTTTCCAGGCTGGTATATTTCCGAGCATACCGTTCCGGAAAGCAGGAGATCCAGGTTTGAGTCCTGGCTGGGACAGATAGATTTTTTATTCTATTCCCTCACAATAATTGCTTAAAATTTACGTGGGATAATACACCACAACTAAATTAATATTTATAAGTAATTACACTTTTTTATTTATTTATTGTCGAGACTAATAAATTAGTGCTCAGAGCTAAGTTTTGTACAATTACACATCAATATAAAACCTAACTAAAGTAACCTACATTGGTTTACAACATTGAAAGCTGCAGCTCAGGGATATTGACCATCTAATGGGGTTTAATTAGATATCCAGTAATTTACATGCCAGACATTTAACTAAAATTTCCATCATCACTAGTTCTCTTCCCTTACAAGGGGCATTGCCAGTTCAAGATGGAGTTATGGGCTAGAGGTCAATAATAATTAAGAACAAAAATAAGTTTAAGTTAATTTATTATAACAAATAAGTACTCATAATTACAGCTAACAATCAAACCTACTGCCTTTACTTACTAATAAATAGAAAATATAAATTATTTACAGCTAATAAATTAATTATCATGTACAGATAAATTAAATAAGTTAATTTATAAAGGAGTAGCGGTATAGCCAGTGATCAGTACATACCTCTAAATAGCACTCTGTCTTTCCAACTATATGAGTTGTAGGAAGAACTGAGATCTCAAACTCTACATACATTTACAGTTAAATGTCAGTGACATGTGAGTGCAATTTCAACTCGATGTGTCAAGAGGATCACTCCGAAAACAGTGAGTAAAGAGAACTATTTTTGTAGCTGTAAAGGAGCATTGGTGACGGCAGGGGAAGACCTGTCTCTCAAAGCCTCCCTTATCACTCAGCCTGATAGGTATGAGGCTCTCTGTTTTTTATAATAAATTAATGCATAAATTACATGGGAGGCAATCATTATCATCAGGTGATTGCTAGTGGAGGGTGTAAAGGGAAGTGTAGTGGAGCACCCCACTACACCCCTAGTGCTACACCCAATAGCACTCCCTTGGAGAGAGAACAACTACAACCATGCCCCAGGACCTCTCAAGGAGTGACCAGTATGCCCCCCGCCAACGAAGTGACAGATAGGAATGAAAGCCTATCACCCTTTACAACAGTAACCCTTTTCAGCCTCTTCAAAACATTACTGGAGAGGAGATGGAAACCACCACCCAATGTAAACCCCGAAATGTAAAAACACTTTGTCAGAAATGTAAAAAAATTTTTGCCTAATGTGCATTCAACTCGATTAGTGAGTCGGCCGCGGGAGATACACTTGTGTCAACTATCAGCATGACACTAAAATAATGTCAGATAGCCCTGACTCCTACATAGGTATAGTGAGCTATCTAAAAGAGACAAATGCTCAGCATCACACTTACCAACTCAAGGAAGAGGGTGCAGTCAGGGTTGTCATTCGCCATCTCCACCACACAACCTCTCCTGATTATATCAAAGAGGAGCTCACTGAACTTGGCCTCCAGATCAGAAATGCCATTAACATAACAACAAGCAGGCCTGGTAATGACAGTCATATAAAGACTCCGTTGCCCTTGTTCTTTGTGGATCTTGAGCCCACAAGAAATACGTGATATACAATATAACCTCACTTTGCCATTGCAGAATACGACTGGAGAAGCCCCTCCCTCGAAGAGACATAGTTCAGTGCCACAAATGCCAGGAATACGGTCACACTAAAAGATACTGTGAGTATGGTGCCCAATGTGTCAAATGTGGAGGGACACATCTCACAGGGGACTGTCAGAAGTCTCGCTGTACACCTGCTGTCTATGTTCTTTGCCAGAAAAACCATCCCGCCAATTATAAAGGCTGCCAGGTCTACAAAGATTGGAAGCAGCGGATTCAGCACACCAGATAGCAGGACTCAGCACCTGTAGCTTGAAGACCCCCACCACCCCCAACCAGAAATGTGGTTTTCCTTATGCAAGGACGACCTACCCGCCAAGACAAGAAGAACCTCTTCCTCAATGCCAGTATTTCAGGGGAGAGCAACCTGCCATCTCCCATGTTCTTCCAACATCAATATCTAGTGATTTCCAATCCATGCTCCACTCCTTTTTCTTGAAATATTGTGCCCTCATCACTTCTCTCCATGGCAATCTCTAATATGACTTCGTCTGGCAGTGAATGAACTCCTCATCTCATAGATCCTTTTCGGTCCTCTCTGGAATGCTAACGGCATTCAAACATATACAAACAAACTCAAACTAACACTAGAAGACAAATATATAGACATAATCTTACTTACTGAAACACGACTGAAAAAAATAAAAAACTCAACATACCACGCTATACAAGTTACTGTACTTATCACCCAGACGAACGAGCCCATGGTGGAACTGCGCTCCTCATTCGCACTTCCCATACTCATCTTTTAATACCTTCCACTCCTACAGGCTCACTCGAATCCACTTCAGTGTCCATCAATACTTCCACTTCCACAAGTACCTTTTCTGCAGTATATTGCCCTCCTGACAAATCTATCACCTCAGACCAATTCCAAGAGCATTTAAAATCCTTAGGTTCCCATTTCCTCTCTGGCGGAGATTATAATGTAAAACATCTGCAGTGGGGCCGAGAATGACCAACTCCCGTGGCCATGCTCTGTATAATGCTATCTTCTCTCACAATCTCTCTACCCTACATCCGTCCTCTCCTACCTACTGGCCCATCGATGTAAACCATCTTCCTGATATCCTAAATTTTTTCATATGTAAAAATCTTATTCCCTATCATCACTCTGTAAAAACATTAAAAGAACTTTCCTCTGACCACAAACCTGTCCTCCTTACAAAATTAAATTACAAAATTTAACGACATTTAATGCCTATCAGTCTAGCCTCTCAAAAGCAGACAAATCCCCTCTGGACTACTATTCGCAGGATTCTGAAGTAGCATAAACCTTCTGCTCCATTGTGTTGAGAAGATGGTTCCTGGGCATCTTCCAACAAAGACAAAGCCCAAATGTTTGCCCAGCATCTAAAGCAAACATTCACTCCTCACCCAGATCCTGATAATTTTTCCAATAACGCGGAGGTTGAGGGGTCACTGGGTATACCATTGCCAATGTCCTTACCGATTAAGGCAATGAGACAGACCTTCTGAGGTCTAGTACATTATTATCCCTCTGCCTAAGCAAAACCACTTCTAACATTTTACAAAAACTACCTTGATGCTATTCAGCAGAGGTGCAGAAAATGGAGAATTAAAATAAATGAGTCCAAATTCATACAGGTAAATTTTCAACTAAGAAAAGATTCTCCTGATAATGTTACATACAATAACATCCCTATACCTCTCTCTGATGGTGTCCGCTACCATGGGTTCACCTTGACTCAACAGGAATGAACTTACTAAAATCAAGTGACAAGAACTCAACTGACGCCATGGAGTCTTATACAGCCTTATAAATAGGCGCTCACAGCACACATTAGAAAAGAAACTGACCATCTACAAGACCATTATACAACCAATCTGGACCTACGGTGCAGAACTGTGGTGTGCCGCTAAGCCTTCCAATATCCAATGAATACAATCATTTCATTCAAAAATTCTCAAAATAATTGCTAACGCTCCATATTATGAATCCAACTCTACCCTTCATCACGGGTAAAAAAAAAAAAAAAAGAAAGAAATAAGGTGTCCTACATATAGCATAAAGCTCTGCTGTATAAATCGTACATAAAACTGGCGATTTATATTTATAGGCTCTTTCCCCTTTAAAAAAGGCACTGGTTGATAATCATTCTTTTTAGAACCAGTGGTATAAACCACATCATGGGAAACACTGCTAAGAATACTTAGGAGGGCTGATGCTACTAGTGATTATATCCTTCAAAAACCACCTAATAACAATTCACAGATGAGTAATGGTCAATAGAGTTCCAATTTCAGATTGAGAAGAAATATATCCACTGAAAAGCTTACCTTATTTTAATGTTAAGATTCATTGCGCTTGAAAAGTAATTATAAATATACTTAAGTACCACATTTAAATAAATAACTGCTACACTGAAAGTAAGTTATGTTGTGTTTAAATAAAATGATGTACTCGAGAGATTAAAACTAATTTTAATCCAGTTTCTGGGACCTTGGACTCTAATTGATGCAAATAATCCAATTACTCAGCAGATAAAAGTTGTGCTTACTAAGAATTTAAAACAGTTTAAATAACCCTTTTATTCTATAACTTCTTTTTTTTTTAAATATGAGGCTACCAAAATTTTTTTTAAAATAAATATAAAATTCAGATTGAATATTGTTATAAACAAAATTTATAAATGTGAACAAAAAACTGTTTACCAGCCAAAGAAGTTGGTAAATTGAAGAGCAATTCATCACTAAAGACATCTCTCTTCACTCTAAACATCTCACGCAACTTTGATTGGTCTTTGAAGATATGAAGACTGGTTAAGTCAGGTGTGCAGTTCACATTCAAGCTAAAAATTTATAAATTTCCAAGTATTATGGAACTTAAAAAATTAGATGTTTTTTATGTTGGGGTTCGGTCAAGGTAGATCCAAAAAATATAAATTCTAAAAAATGTGTATTTTTTAAACTAATATTGAGTCATGAAAATGGGACACAACATCCCCTCTCACCTTCATGATAGCCCTGACGATGGCTTACAATGTCAGCCGATTATCATATGAGATAATAAATAAACATACACATTTTTTTTTAATTTGTATTTTTTGTATCTACCTTGACCGAACCCCAACAGAAAAACATCTAATAATAATAACTACGATAAAATGAAAAAAAAATTTTTTTAAANATAATATGGTAAAACAGATAGTTGAGGCAGTAACTGAGAGCATCTAAGTAAACAAATAAAATTATTATTAAATAAAAACAAACCTTGTCATCTTCATTGTTAGAATCAGTATGAAAATCACTGAGAGTAACGTTCAAAACTCCACCTTCATAAAAACCAAAGGTACTAAGTGGTATATACCTCCTCCTATCATCCTTAAAATAAAAGAATAATGTATTCTAGAAATGAAAAATAGAGAGATATGTAGGTTCAATAAAAATGTCAAATGGAACAATATTTACCTTGATTACTAATTTGTGAATTCTACCAAAACACAAGGGAGAAAAATACAAAATAAACAAAAGCCTCATTTTTAACAGCATTATTATTATTAAGATAAAAAAATTCAAATAATAATCTGTACATAAGCCTTAACAATTGTCAAACACTCTCACAAAACTCTTAACACATGATTCAATCTTGTCTACTGCTGGCTGGGAGATATACAGAGATTTTATATCAAAACATGTCCGTAACCTTTAACAGATCAAAAATAATGACGTCATATAAAAGCAAGCCGAAGGTGTTTGGTGTAGAAGTTATGACTATCAAAATAATTCTGTTTAAAACCATTTAATATTATCAGTTTAATATGTAATATTCGGTTGTGTAAATGAAAATAACGTAGTTTTTATTAATTTCGCCATACAGACAGTATGACTTGAAAGAGCTTTTTGAGTAACTTTCTTCTTTCCTTTTCTTCGTCCCCTGTAATTTGCTCTTCCCGAAAAAAAAAAGTTGTATTCAAGTGGAAGGCATGGGATCATCACTTTGTTATTTTTCCTTTTTTTCCAAAGTAGAAGTATTTATGAGTAATCCTGGAGGCCGTAGGGGTTTATGTCTGATAGTTATTAAGGTTCTTCAAATTCCTTCTTTTCGTTTAAAATTTTATTTCATGTAGTATCTCATAATAACCAGATAATTTTCTATAATTCATTATTCTTTCTTACTTTCACTCAGTACTTGCCCGCATCAGCCCAATCCTCCATACATTTGATTATTTCACTAATTACACTTCGGCACTTAGTAATTTCTTTTTTTCGATAGCTAAAATTTTATTTATTGAAAACATCTCTAATTTAAATAATACACCATTTCCATTTGACAGTTATAACTGTGAATGTACACATTACCTTGATTACTCTGGAATAAACCCGATCTTTTGGCGTTTTGTAATAGTCAATATATCTGTCGAAGTCCAATGCAAATTGAGTTACTTTAAGATACCAATAAAACTATTTAGAATCGCTCAATAATGTATTAGGTTTATTTCGAAGCAAAAAAAAAATAATAAGGTATGTTTATAATTTAAAGTCGTTAAAAAATTGCAAACTATAGTCACACGAAATGGCCATTCCTCGCCACAGTATAAGTGGCGATTTCTAATAAGAAATTACCTTATTCTGACTTAGGAACTGAATAGATTTCAACGATTTTGCGATTTAAAGAAATATTTTATAACAATATTAAATGGTTTGACACTCTTCTTTGATGTGACGTGTTAAAATCCGACTTTAAAGATTAGTGCATAGAGATTGAGAGTACCGAGCAACGAATGACTCAAAGGAAGCCGCGGTCTTCTTTCTAGAAGTAATATTCCGAATCTGGTATTCATCCTTAAGAAAATAATTTTACTCCATATTCTGTTTAGCTAGTTTATGCAAAAGCAATATCTAAATGGCTACATCTGGTGGAGACTGGTGTCTGATAGAAAGTGACCCTGGTGTTTTCACTGAGTTAATAAGAGAATTTGGTAAGTGTTTTTTTTTATGTAATGCTAGCTGTAATGTACTCTTTGAGTAAATATTTGTGTTTTATATTAAAATTTGCTTCTTCATGTCCAAAATTATTTTTAAAGGCTGTCAAGGTGTGGAAGTTGAAGAATTATGGACACTAGAACCTGAACAGTTTGAAGCAATGAAGTAAGTAACATTTATATTTTCATTCAATTTATATTAGTAGTTTCTTATTAATCTTAGAGGGGTCTAAATATTATTTGTTTGTAGAAAAGTAAAACTTTATTCAAGCAGTTTTTAAATTTTTATTCTGTCTATTTTCTATTCAAATTAAAGCTATTTTAATAATTTAATGAAGGATTGATTATATATACATGATGTCTATTTTTTTATCATTCTAATTTGTAAGCCTACTCTTTGAATTAAATTATATTTTGTTAATGTTCATTATTTTCTCATCTTCCTTATGACAGAGATGCTATCCTTCAATGTGTTGCTCAAATTATTGAAACAGGTTTTATTTAAAATAAAGAACTATAGGGGATTAATTTGTGAAGTCTAATTGAAGCTCATTTATGGATCTTAAAGTGCACAACATTTTTTGTTCTGTGATAGATAATTCATAAGCTACATTAACACTGTAACTTAGACTAATATTTGAATAGGATTGGTAAATTTTTTGTTTTGAACACTATCCCAATCACTGTATATATATATATA
>KZ806962.1:508115-520599 GCA_000696205.2 Oncopeltus fasciatus | reverse complement strand
AATAATTTGTTTAATATTTCTTATAATTTTTTTTATAAAACACAATAATTTTCCGTAAAAAAAACTTTAACTACTAGGCCATTCAAAAAGTCCTATCATTTTTATTAGGGAAGTTTAAAATAAATAAACAATTTCTATTAAATATATTTATTTGTCAAAATATTTTCTGTTACTATCAATAACCTTCTCCAAATTCCTTCTTTAAAAAACTGCCGATTTTTACTGACAAAAAATTTGTTCATTGTGGATAGTAGCCAGTATCGGTTGTCGAAACATTTCTGTCTGAGATGGTTGTCCAGATATCTAAACAGTTGGTAATTAGCAAATGAAAGTTTAGGGGAATAGGGTGGATGTGGTAAAACTTCTAGAAGTAGAGGCCCTTTCCTAGTAATTAAGTCGGAATTGAAAAGTTTTACCTTGGAGTGACTATAGTCCAATATTGTGAAGTATACTTCTGCAGTGATAGTTTGACCTTGATTCAATATCTTGAAATGCACTAAAGGACTGCCTAGAAAAAAATTAGTAAAACTTTCTTTAGATGATTTTTTTGTTCCTCATCAGCCGACAACCAAAATTTCAGGTATTTCCCCACTCCCTGCATTTCAATATTGCTTAATTATAATGTATAACTCAGTATTTCTTTTTCATTTAAAAGCAGCATGTCAAATTTTATTTTGAAAACAACCCATGGTGGCCTTAGACCTTTAAAGTAAAATTTAGGGTTCAGGTAAATTCCCACCTCCCAAACAAGTTATTTTATTAATAAACAAGCTTTGTTGAGTTTCACCACACTAAACTAGATATTATCTTATTGCACTAAATGAATATTATCTAGCCAATTTGCAAAAAAAAAAATTTTTTATTTGCACTTGACAGTTTAGGCAATCACCCACTTTTATTGCTCCTATTTAGCTCAATGACAAACTTGATCTTTCATTTTGAATTTATAAATTTTATGTAAACTATGTATTTAAACTGAAAACAGTGGCCTGTAGAGCATTAAGTGACAGTCACATTAACACAGACACATACACATACTCACACTCACACCTAGACACATTTACTAACCTCTTATAAACTTATTATTTTAATAGAATTATTTTATAGTATTATGTAGGTTTTGAATAAAAACAATGTTTTATGTTTTAGGAATAATCTATTAAGTAATCAATAGCAAAATAAAAATAAACAAAAAAAAAATAATAAAAACTTTTAGCAAAAATATAGGGCTCTTCTTAATATCTGGTGTTGCCTCTGCTGGCACAGGTGACACCATTTCATCTTTAAGGCTTAGAATGTCCCGAAATAGGCATGGAGTGAAAGAGGTTTTGTATGGCCTCATCACCTATTCCTCCAGTGCAATAATTTTCATTTGTAGTTTATGTAGCTAGCTAGTTGCTTCTAACTAATGTCGTTCCAGTGTGTCTCATGCTGTCAGGATTTATTGTGCATAAGGAGAAATTGATCACCGATATATTTGCATATGCATTAGACAGCCCTCCTCGAAAATGACAGATCTTCCTGAAAAAACAACCTTTGGTCACATACAACATTGAGTGAATACCTCTCCTGACATCTTTCAGAAGCAAACGTGGATACCTTGAGATCATATTCGCTTAGTGAAGAGAACTCTCTTCCAAGGCCCAACCCAGATTTGATCTTGTAAACTTAAGCCTTGTCTTCCTATAATCTTTTGGTCATTTGGGCTTCTAACACTTTCATGACTTAGGTTCTAGCCTTTAAATATCCTAGATAAATCTGGAGGTTTCTTAATTTTTCTCTGTGAGATCTTGATTCTGTAGGGCCTGAAGTCTTAAAAAACTATTATCTGTAGATATATTTATCGGCTTTGCCTTCTCCTTCTTCAATGAGATTTCATCATCCAATAGTGGTTTGGTACACTTCGAGGTACCTCACAACCTTCCAATTCCCTCTTCACTCTTCAAAGAAAGTGAATGTTTTAGCACATTTTTACCCACACATGATGAGGTGTGCCATGTTAACAAAAATGTGACAAGCCAGTTTCAGGTTACCACTTCAGCTTACACCCCTATTTAAAGGACTCACTTCATACTGGATTAGAATTTTTAGGAGTTATTAGCATAGATAAGAAACACTATGTGTCCTAATTAACACTAAGATTAGGAATTATTGATAAAAGTGTATTTAAACTTGCTTGAATTACTTATAATTTTATTTGCATAAAAGGTGGAATTCTCATTAAAACATTATTATTAAAAAATAAAAAAAATAAAATATAATGACTCTCAGTGGTTGCCATGCCTTTAATTTGAAAAAAAAAATATTGCAAATTTCAAGTGATGTATTAATTTTTTCTAGGATTATATTTGTGTAGAAATTAGTTTGTATATAATTTGTCTAATAAACATTCTGCTTCTGCTGAATTTCTGTTTCATTTGCCTTTTATGAATATAGATTTCAAATCCTGATTATTTTATTTGGAATTTATACAGACTGACATTAATTGACTAATAAAATTTTTTAAATTGCAGGTAATAAACAATGCTTGTGCAACTCAAGCTGTCTTAAGTATACTTCTTAACTGCAAACATCCAGACCTCCAACTTGGGCCTACATTAACTGAGTTTAAAGAATTTTGTCAATCTTTTGATGCGAATATGAAGGGTTTAGCTTTAAGTAATGCTCAAGTTATTAGGACAGTCCACAATTCATTCGCCAGGTATATTTATTTCCAATATAATACATATTATTTTTTATTAATTTTGTCATTATTCTATCCTTATAGTTTATATCAGTTTAAAAAAATACCAATTCAGTCATTTTTTGTTTATCTTCATCCATCATTTCATCAATGGCTATCTTGGTATCTTCAGGTTATTAGAACCATGAAATAAATACAATAAATTGAATCATTCACTTGAACTGCTTGAAGCAAATTTAATAATTTATTTCATAATGGACATTGGCTGTTAGGGTCATTAGTATGATTTATTTTGCATACAATTTTATGTGTTACGATGTTCTACTGTAAAGTAGAACAGAAAATATTTTTTATAAAAGAAAATATTAATTTTTCTAATCATGATGATAATTGTGGTAAAGTAATACTGTAATAATACGAGAAAATACCTTCTAAGATAAGGCTTTATTCGACGAGAATTACACTGAGAATAAATCATAAAATAAGAACACATGATTTGTAAGATCCCTAACAACGCAAACACATGATTACAATCTTAGTAATGGAGTGAATCATCACATTCTTCCCTTCTTCATAAAACAAAGTCCTGGAGGTGAGAAGGTAGTTTCCTGATGCGGTCACTCCTTCTCGGGGGTGGATGGTCGACTACATGCAGCTCGGGGGATTGAATTGGTGAATTATTCGAAGGTTCCAGCTAAAGGTGGGGTTCATCAATGGGATCATGGTGAATTCCGGGCTTGTTCGATTCAAGCTGAAGGTGATGATCTACTTCCTCGGGAGATCCATTATTAGTCTCACCTGTCGGGGCCAAGTGTCTGGTTGACACGGTGGTTTCTCGTCCATCCGGTAGTCGGATTTGGGCATAATCAGCATTAGCCCCTATTAGGTCCACTTCTTCGACTAGTGGGTCGTACTTGCTGGGGCGTTGGAACTTTCTCAAGAGTACAGGTCCCGGATGAAGCAACCATGCAGGCAATGACGCCGTTGGTAGATCTTCTTGAATGGGGGAACATGCGCTCGTGCGGGGTAGAATTTGTAGCCGTACATAGTAAAGATCTCATGCTATGTAATGCGTCGTTTAGAACGTGTTCCCACTGTTTGATGTCCATTTTATGTGATCTAAGAGCCAATTTAATCGTATTTCAATTCACTCCGTTGTACCTTTCACATTGGCCATTTCCTCTTGGGTTATAGGGGGTAGTGCGGCTTGTGGCTACTCCTCTGGTATGTAAGAAGTTCTTGAGCTCTTCAGACATGAACCCTGAACCTTGATCCGAATGTAAATAAGCAGGTAAGCCAAATAGCGAGAATAAGTTGGTTAGAATATTCCGTAACGTGGCAGCTAAAACTTTTGGACAAGGGAACGCAAATGGGAAGCGACTGTATTCATTGATAGCGGCCAGGATATAGTGGTTGCTGCTGGATGAAGGTAGAGGCCCCTTGAAATCCAAGTTCAAACGTTCCCAGGGTGAAGTAGCCTTTATCAAGCGAGACTGCTGTTTATTGTGGAAACGGGGTTTGATTTAGGCACAAACCTTACAAGATGAAGTCATCGCCTTGATCTCGTCTAAAGTATATGGCAAGTTTTTAGATCGCACCCAATGGTACATCCTTGTGATGCCTGGATGACACATTTTCTCGTGCCAGTCAAATAAAGTTGTGGAGTTTATGGAGGCACATACCCTTGATAAGGGGTCAGCGAATATATTTTCACTCCCCGGCCTATACACAATATCATATTTATACGGGGCTAACTCAACTCTCCATCTTATAATTTTCTCGTTCTTAATTTTGGATGTTCGGTGGTTGTCAAACATGGATGCTACGCTCCTCTGGTCCGTTATTAGGCGGAAATGCCTGGAAATTAGAAAGTGTCGCCATTTTCTCAATGCCTCCACTACCGCATAAGCCTCCTTCTCAATAATGGCATGTTTCTGCTCGCACGGTGAGAGGGTTCGGGAAAAGAAGGCCACAGAGCGTCCTTGTTGTGTTAGTGTAGCAGAATTGGCGAACTCCGAAGCATCAGTTTCGACAGTAAAAGGTAGCTCGTCGTTAACAGCAGAGACCACAGATTGAGCTATGTTTTGTTTGATTTGTTCGAAAGCAGAAACAGCGGCTGGGTTCATGGGAAAAGTTTTAGATTGAATCAATGGTCTAATTTTTGATGAATAATTTTGGATCCATTTGGAGTAATGAGAAAATCAGGTTTGATTGACTTATTTGAAAATTCTCAAACAAGAATTTTGATGGAGGGGGGGGCGGAAGTGGCATTTTTCATCGTTTAATGTCAGGTTATATTTGTTAACAACTTTGAGAAAACGTGATAGGTTTTGGTCGTGCTCTTCTATATTCCTGCCACATATAGTCACATCATCCAGGTACGCGTAAGTGCCAACAAGATTCTCATTCCGGATCAAGTCGTCCATTACCCGCTGGAAGGCAGAGACCCCATTAGTGGACCCCGAAAGGTATTCTTGAGAATTGGTATAATTGATTATTCGCCTGGAATGCTGTTAAGGGTTTATCTTCTGGCTTAATGGGTATCTGGTGGTGCTGCTAAATAAGGAATATTGTGAGACATTTTGAACAATGGTTTCAATGCGCGGAAGCGAGTATGCATCTAGAAGCGTGAAGCAGTTAATAGTCTGCGAATAGTCTATAACCATTCTTTTTTTCTGATTAGAACTGGAGGTAACAAGAGCTTGAGCTCTCCAGGGCGATTGGCTAGGTTCGATTATCCCTTCTTGCAGGATTCGGTCAGTTTCAGTTTGGATGAATTTAAGGTCATCAACCGAGTAAGTATGCTGTCTCGACTTGGTAGCAATAGGCTTCCACCCATCTGCGAGAGATGAAAACATGGACACGGGGGCTATGGTTGCGATGGCTAGACTACAAATTCTCAGAGGCTCCCTCGGCCCACCAAATTGCAATTCCACAGCAGAATGGTATCTGAGAATGTCGTGGCCCAAAATGAGATCTGTCCTTCATAACAGATAAAGTTATGTTTTCATAGTGGTAACGGTCGATCTGGAGATCCAACGAGTAATGACTGATAATGTGAGATATGAGGGATGTAGATGCCATTGAGACTTTTCCACGATGGGTACTGAAGGGTAATCAATGTTGTATAACTTTGCTATAATTTATAAAGCTCAGAGAACTACCCGTGTCGATGAAGGCGTGACACGGCTTTCCGTTCACCAACACAGATTTCACAGTCTTGCTGATGCAAGGGGGAGAGGCAGCAGACAAAACGGAAGCAATGAGGTTGGTCGTCGCTGTAGTGTTATTGGAAGCTTCCCGGGACGGCCTATTTTTGGATTTGCAGGCCTTCTCATAGTGCCCAACCTTGCCACAACCCTTGCAGGTAGCGTCCTTAGCTGGACAAAGAGACCTTGGCAATAGGGACAAATAGCATCTTCTATTTGAGAGATACCGTTGTCAGAGATTGTTCAGCCTGAGGATCCCTAGCGGAGGTTGAAGCAGCATTCAGATCAGATGGAGGGAGGTAAATAATGGAGATATAAAGGATAAAATCTTATTTTATGATTTATTCTCAGTGTAATTCTCGTCGAATAAATTGTAATAATACGAGAAAATACCGTCCAAGATAAGGCTTTATTCGACGAGAATTACACTGAGAATAAATCATAAAATAAGAACACATGATTTGTAAGATCCCTAATGATTTCATTGTGATTACAATCTTAGTAATGGAGTGAATCATCGCAAATACCACATTTCATTATTTATTTGAATCGTACAGGGAGCTAGAAAAAACTCTACCTTAGCTGGTAGAGTTTTTTTTGTTGTTTTTTTTCTAGCTCCCTGTATGATTCAAATAAATAATGAAATGTGGGATTAATTTACCACAATTATCATTGATTTCAATGTCAGGTAATGGCCCTTTGCCAAACGAGAGTCTAATAAATAGTTAGCAATTTTAGCTCTGCCGAGTACAAGACGATATATTTGTCGTATATGGCAGTGAAACTCAGAGTGAAGTGGAGTGTTGGGAACTAAAAATTATTCTCACTCCCTCGGTGGCGTAGTTGGTTAATGCACCCGCCTGGATAGTGGGGGACCTTGGTTCGTTCCCCGGCTGAGGTAGAGAAGTTTTTTCTAGCTCCCTGTACGATTCAGACATTAATTTTTTTTTTTAAATTAGTACAACATTCATTTAACCCTGATGGAGAAGTAATGCCATCATTAAACTTTAATTTAAAGATGGGTATTGCAGAAAGATGAAACTAAAGGAGTGTATTTAAAAAAACCAAAAAAGAAAAACTGTTTTATCAAATTCAAGATTCCTAAGAACAGCAAATGTTTTAATCCTATTTAATTCTTACCAATACATAATAATTTCTTTTGAGTATTATTTAAGCTTGTTAAATCCAATTAGATTTCCTTAAAAAAAAAAGAAAAAAAAAGCCTCAATTTAGTTATTTCTTGCAAAGAAGAAACATAACAATGTCATAGAAATTCTCGCAATTTAAAGCATTACTGAGAAGAAAAAAAAACAGTTGCTAAAGTTACTCGTAAAATTATTATAGATGAAAAAATTATTATTTAGTTATATGACATAACATACCACATCTTTGTCTATTCATTCCAATCTATAATTCCAATATATAAAAGAATAATAATTCTATAAGTGTAATAGTGTGTATTGTATTTCAGCCCTGATGATGACTCACTGAACCGTAAATTCTTAATTTTATGGTCTAAAAGTAGCATATTAGTTGTTTTTCTTAATTAAATTTTTTATTTACCTTTTAAATAGAGAGAGTAATTTTGTTATAGTGCAAAATCCGATGAATAAGAGTGGGGGTTATCTGAAATGTTGTGTCAGTATAAACAATTTTTTGCTGTCACTACAGCTTGGGCATAATATTTAGTTTAGAGTAATGAAACTGAACACAAGTTAGTTTATTGATAAAAGACACATACAAAGTGTTAACGGAGTTACTCAGCTAAATTGAAAAAAAATATAAGTGGAGATTTACCTGTAGCAGACATTTTAATTAAGGCTTAGAAATATGTACCAGTTGTCTTCCTTAATGAAATTTGGCTTATTGCTTAAAAATTTCAAATACTATATTTTCTCATTTAAGTGGGATATACCATTAGTATTTTTATTGATATTATTGAATTTCTTTGTACCTTTATTAATTTGTTTAACAATAAATTTTCATATTAATCATTTAGAACATATCTGCAGCTGAGGTGATTCTATTTACGATATGATCTTTGTATTCAAAGTTTTTCTCAAAATTTATTATTTTTAAATTTTTTTAAACTATTAAATTGATTTTGCTCTTATAAAAGTGTTGTTTTGGTTTTAATTTGATTTTGTTAGCTTGCTGGTCACTGTTTTAACCAAAAGATCAAGCCATGATTATTTCATCATGAGAGCCCCCAATTTTAGGAATATAATGTTATACTTATATAATAAATATAAGTAGATATATTACCCATATACTTTGTAGAGAATCAAATAAAATAAAAATTATAATTTTAGTTTAGAAGAATAATCCGGTACACAACATGTGTCATATTTCATATCCCTACTGTTTCAGACAATCTTTTATTGAATTTGATTGTGAAAAGAATAAGGAGAGTGATGAGGTTTATCACTTTATTGGTTACGTTCCTATAGATGGAAGGCTCTATGAGTTGGATGGTCTCAAGGAAGGTCCAATTGATCTTGGCCTCATCCCTCCTGAGACTGACTGGATTGACTATGTCAGGCCTATCATTCAAGAGAGAATTAATAAGTAAGTTGTACTGATTTATTAAAAAATATTTTTAATAAATATTTATTATTAAGTAGAATTATTCCTCATATTAGTGCCACAGTAAAAGTTTCCCTAGAAGCCAGAGGTCTAAATCAAAGAGATTCTAGAAAGTTGGATGAAGTTCTTATCCCATGCATAACATTAAAAAATGTCACTCCATGACAACTTCCTCAAGAAGTTGAAGAAAGAACAAGCTAATATTACTCTCCAGAAGATCGAGAGGGAAAAAGTGGTAGAACTATTTTACCACCTGGTGGGCCTGCTTTTAAGGAAATGAGATATGAAAAGAACCCAATCGACAACACTTGATCTGGCAGGATATGTCACCATTTTCATGCGAAGAATTGGATACGTAATAGGGAGCATTTGTAATTATTCTCAGGGTTTTGGATTGAAAGGACTGGATTCTTTGGATGTTGGAAGGCTTGGCGGCACCCCAAATTTCTACTCAGTAAGTCCAGATTGGTCGCAATAAGGTTTTGTAGAGTGTCTGTTTGTTTTCTATCATAAGATTGAAGTTCTTATTCATGAGTCTGTATAGAAGTCCATATCGCCGATTGAGTTCTTGTCTTAATTTTAGTATATTCTCCCTATATAAGTCGTGAGTCAAGATGGAACCCAAGATAACAAACATAATTTGAATGTGTTAAAGGTCATAGGTTTCTCATGGACTTTATGAAGGGCACTGCTTAGTGTACCATTAAGCTGTCTTTTTTCTGTCTGTCAAAACAAAATGGATTACAATTCTGCTCGATCTCAAAAATACAGCAATAATTGTATGGAGATTTTCAAACAGTTACAGATGTATCCTCATCATCGAAGACCAAAATTTTGTTTTGTTTCTTGGACAGGACATTACAATAGTTCAACCAAGTTTTTTCACCTGTCACCACACATATTGAGATTATCCCTAATCGAATATTTTTAGCATTTTCCTTCATCAAGTCACCGTTAGACTATGAGGCATCCAAAGACAGTTCCTTTATTTTCTAAAATGAATTGCTGGTGTATGAAGGTTTAAGTCCTCTTTTATACCAAACTAGTAGCCATTTACTTAATTTTATTGTTCTGTAACTGCTGCATATATATTTTACACTCTGGCTGAAACCCTGACCATTTTTGTTTGTGACTCATGATGGCCAACTATTATTGTCCATAAAGTTGCAATGGACTCAGATAAATTTCTTCTCAAATTCCTCAGGTTTTCAGTTTTACAATATTAAAAAAATAAGATTTTTTAGTATGCCTGTACAGAAATTCCGCTAATAACCTACCTACTACCTTCCACTTCCGAATTAAACGCTTCACTTATATTACATTCCATGTTTAAAATTCAACATTCAAAATTATAAGAAAGCTAATATTATCCTTGATATTATTACCTTGTAAATCTTAAAACTCGACTTTAACTGTGCCCATAATTGAAATCATATATTTAGTTTGAAAACTTATAGAATATAAATCCCATAGCTCATAGAATATGTCTTCTTAGCAATCTTTTATATTATAATTTCCACTGACAGGCATCAAAATCTTTCAAAGGTCTGACAGAATATATGCTTCTTCATTCAAGTGTTAACATTGATAAGAATTGAGAAAAATTGAAAAAGCTTATTTCATGCAGCATAAACAAATTCTATTGAATAGAGAAAAAAATCAGTGTAAGTATGAAAAAAAATACTGTAGAGTATGAGTCTCTCTCTCTCTCTCTCTCTCTCTCTCTCTCTCTCTCCCCTTCACCCTATTTGCCCTGATGAATGCCTGAAATTCAGGTCAAAACGTTTACTAAAATAAAAACTTTTTGGTTACAAATTAAGTTTTATTTCTTCACTACCATGACCAAATTCCTGACAATCCTCTTTTCATAAAAACTAATTTGTAACCAAAAAGGTTTGTTGTTGTTTTTTGCCAATTTTCAGCCTAAATTTCAGACCTTAATCAGAGCAAATAGGGTGATGGGGAGCTCTCTCCCCAGAGAGAGAGAGAGACTCGTACTCTACAGTGACTAAATTACGACTGACTTTTTTTCTACTTAATAGAATTTGTTGCTTGAAATAAGCTTTTCCAATTTTTGGTTTTATTTCCACTTTAGTCAATCACTGTGAAGTAGTTCTTCATCACCTCATTCTCATAAAAAAAATATATANAGGAGAAGGCATAATATATATATATTTTTATTTATTTCATTTTCTAAATTTACAAATTAAAAAATAAAACCTAAATCATGTTTTCAAATGATATAATTTACGTATTTTATTCATATTTACTTCATCTTTTAAATGTATTAACTTTAATAAACTTGCCTGAAAAATTGAACAAATATTGTTGATAATAATAGTTGGCCTGCAGTTAATCATTTTTCATTATTTAAATGCATTATTTCTTTTAATAATTTCATTATTACACTTTTAGTTACATAAGGTTTTATCTCACTTATTTTTTTGTTTTTACTTTTAATTAAAATTTTCTCAATTTAAATTGCTTCTACATTCAGATTTACGAAAATTATAAATTGCCTGACATAGCTAAGGACTAAAGAACTATTGTTCTTTATCTATTCTATTTAATTTATTTTTATTTAATCTATTATTGTAGAGATGTCGTGTAAAAGTCTTAAGTGTTATTTTTTTTTAAGATTCTGGTTCAGAAAATTACCAAGACAGTTAATAGTAATTATTAAAGATTGTATGTCTGACATTTTAAAACTTTGAAATTCATTTTAATTTTAATTTTTAGTTTTATCTGCAACCTTCTTCACTTTTGCCTGCCATAAAGTCTTTCTTAGTAAACTTACCTTTCCTCATTATTCATTCTTCAAGATTACATAAACCATTTACAATTTTAAAAGGAGAGTTTCTTTACCGTAGATATTATTATTAGATGATTTTAGTTGGGATTCGGTCAAGGTATATAAAAAAAAAAAATACAAATTTAAAAAAATGTATTTTTTTTAATTTGTATTTTTTGGGATCTACCTTGATTGAACAAACCCCAACTCAAATCATCTAATAATTCACAATTTTAGTTTAATTTTTGAAAAAAAAAACTTAATATTCAATTTTGGCTAGCATAAAGCCTGTATTAGTGTGCTTACCATTACTTCTCAGTAAAATTCTGTAAGTTGAAATAATTACTTTATCATTTATAAATATTCATTTACTCTTCTTGTTCTAAACAGAAGAGTAAATAAAAAGACCATTAATCTTGATAGAAAGTAAGAGGTATGGGGAATCTGCTTGCATGAAAACTTTTTTTTTAATATCATTTGATCTGTTTCCAGGTATAATGAAGGAGAAATCCATTTCAATCTAATGGCTGTTATATCTGATCTAAGAAAAAAATATGAGAAGAAAATTTTTCAGCTCCAAAAACAAATTGAGGTATTTTTGAACCTTAAAATATTCAATTGTTACTCTATTATTTCCTCATTGCCCTTGTTTTTCTTTTCTACCCACCTTAATTTTATATTTCAAATATATTTGATAATAAACTAAAACTTACTTTTTTTCTTGTTTTAAAATGCTAAGAAGGACCTCTGAACTCCTAATTTGAAAAAAAAATCATAACTAAATTAACATAAATGAACAATAAATCATGAACGTGACTTAAAAATCATTTTATAAATAATTCATTCACATGAAGTTTTGGCCCAAGTGACTGGCCATTATAATTTATCTCATCTAAAAAATCATCTTTAAATATATTAAAAAGCAATATTTTAGGTAATCCTAATATTAAAACTGAAGTCACAGGTATTGTAGTTGTTGGCGACTTTCACATTTGCCACAATTTAGTTGAATTAAATTATAATAAATTTTAAGCATATTTGTAATTCAATTGTAAGTTGTGTTGCCCCATCTCACCCCTCTCTCTCACACCTGTCTCTCTCTCTCTCCTCGCGAGTGTACAGAGCGGCTGCTTAGTCCCTTGTTAATCCCGCTACTGGACTCTTGCCCCCCTGGGCCTCTGCTTGCCAGTAGTCCTCGCTAGACCACCTAGCCCA
>KZ806962.1:483714-504835 GCA_000696205.2 Oncopeltus fasciatus | reverse complement strand
TATATATATATATATCTTTAGTTATTTATTTCAGAGCTCTGATACACTACAATGCATATCCTATGAGCTAATGTTGGTTTAATGGTCCTTCCATTTTCTCCCATTAATCTTTGCTATAACCAAGTAGCTCCCATACTTTTTCTCAAGCTTTAATAATTTGTTCATTTCTTCATAATTTGGAACCTTTAAATACTCCTAGGTGTTTGACTGCCATCATGTAGTTTAGTCTTGATCCTTGAAAATGTAACTCTCAAAGAGTATTAAGTATTTTTCTGTTGATGAAGAGCCCAATCTTGACCTTATTTAGGTTACTTACAACTTAGGGCCATGCCATCTGTATAACGGATAGGGTGTTCAAGACTTGTACGACTTTATCATACACATAAGTTTGTAAAAATGTCCAGAAAGTAGGTCATTTCCAAGAGGTCATATATTGCAAGACACTATAACAGGAGTGAGAGGAACTCCCTGAAGGTATCCTGCCAGTTTAAGCCTCAAAATATGTCAAGTACAAATTGTAGCGAATTCCTAAGCAATGAAGATTTTTTTATAAAGAAATCTTATGGTTGTTCTTATTGCATCTTTTTTTTTTTTAATTTCAACTATTTCTCCCATCCTACATTTTAGACAACTAAAATACAGACACACACTTGCATATATATATTTGTCTAGCATTGCTCTACAGGCCACCGTTTTCTGTTTTTCTGAATGAAAATTGGCACATACAAAACAGAAGGCTGATTTGTGGCTGGTAGGAGTGTTTTGCTATTTTCAGTGTCAAGTAGGAGCGAAAAAGGATTTTTTTATTTATTTAGTTTTGACTCAACACAAATTTGTTTATTGACAACATATTTTTAGATTTACAGCACAAAATTGAATAAATAATATTTATTTTTCATTTTCTTTTCTTTATTAAATTAAGCCTAGAAGCTGCAATTAGTTGTTTTTCTCAATATAATTTGCTATATCAAATTTAAATGTAAATTGAAAGACTTGCTTTAGAGCAAAATTGAACGAATAGGATTTAGGGATTACTTAAAATGTCAATTGTGAGTACAAAATTTATTTTAATTTGGCATAATATTTAGTTTAAAGTAATGAAACTCAAAAGATTTTTCTTTTTCTTTCTTTATCGCTGTTAAGTATGGAGTAAAATGCAGATTTTTTTTAAGGATAAAAGAAATATTTTAGAATGTTCAAAAGGAGAGTTTTATTGACCGTAGATATTATTATTAGATGATTTTAGTTGGTGTTCGCTCCAGGTAGATCCAAAAAAAAAAAAAAAAATACAAATTTAAGATTATCTGCCAACGTTTTGGCTTACTATGTAAGTAATCTTCAGAGCTATAGAAATACAATGTCATGAGAATACAATAATAATTGACAATATTATAATACAGAATTACCATAATGTAATGTAATATCAAAAGTATGAATGTAGAAAGGTATGTAAGAAAATTTAAAAAACATGCAGACAACAACTTATTAGTTGTTTTTTACATACCAGGTATGCAAGTTTAAAATGTCGTTTATTTCTTAAAATATATACACAGTAATTTTAAAAAAAGTATAATATATTTTATTCAAAGTACTGGCCCTCGCTTTCTACACATTTTGTCCATCTCTCGGGCAATATATGGATACCATTCCAAAAGAATGCTTCATCTTTATTTGAAATCCATTCATCGAGCCATTTTCGTACGTTTTCGAAATTGTTGAAGTGTTGCTCCGCCAATGAGTGTCCCATCGATGAGAAGAGGTGATAATCAGAAGGCGCCAGGTCAGGTGAATAGGGCGGGTGGGGTAGGAGTTCCCAAAAAGCGAAGAAATCCTTTCCTTAGTCAATCTGGCTGAATGTGCAGGAGCGTTATCATGCTGAAGAATGACTTTGGCGTGCCTGTGAGCCCATTCTGGGCGTTTTTCGATCAATGCGTGACTCAAATTCATCATTTGTTGTCGGTAGCGCTCGGTATTGACTGTTTCGCCGGGCTTGAGAAGCTCGTAGTCGATTTGGTCGATTTTCTCGTTTTTGATCAGTAACATCAAAATCACCACGTTTGAAACGTTGAAACCAACGTTCACATGTCTTGACGGTTGGAGCAAGATCGCCATAAGTCTCAACAAAAATTCGATGACATTCAGATGCCTTTTTCTTTTGATTAAATAAGAAAATCTTGACATGCCGCAAATGCTCTTTATTTGGCTTAAAATTAGACATTTTTAACACCAAAGAAAGGTATGATACGTCCACGTAAACGACTTAAAAACAACTGACTTTTGTAAACAAATGACTAACAAACAAAATAGCGTTTAGAGATAAGCAAATCCTTCAATAGGCTAAGAGCACATTCTATTGGAATTAAAACGACATTTTAAACTTGCATACCTGGTAATGCTTTAAATTAAACTGTCAGTAAAATAATCCCTTTTTGTAGAAAAAAAAAAACTTCATGCTTTGGTTTCCCCAGGGTTAATAGTATATAATCTACACTTACCTCAGTGACAACTCTTTCACTGGAAGTGGGGTTTGCAGTAGTTTTCCTCTTTTTAATCCTTGGTCATACTTTGATATGCGAGGCCAGCTTCATCTTGGAAAATTGCTCTTTTTCTTCATTTGCATGCCCCTTTTTCTCTTAAGATCATATATCACCCATTTAGTCATCTAATCTATCTAATTGTAATTGATTTGACAAATTAATATAAAATTTAATTGTGTTTCTTTAACATTTTTTTTAAGGACAGTGGTATGGATACAGATTCAATACAAGGTGAAATAGCTAGATACAGGTTGCTAATTGAAGAAGAAGAAAAGAAAATGAAGCACTATCGGCAAGAAAACATCAGGAGAAGGCATAATTACTTACCCCTCATCGTTGAAATTTTAAAAATTCTTGGGAAACAAGGGCAGCTTTTACCTCTTTATGAAAAAGCCAAAGCTAAAGCAATAGAAAAAGAATCTAAAAAGCTAAAAACATGATTCTATTGAAATGATAATTTTACATCAACTGCAGATCAATATTGGTATTGCCTTATTAACAGTTTAAAATAATAAATGTACTGGAAATTTTAAAATTTGTAAGCATTTGTTTTATTTAAATTACCTATTTAATTCCTGTGTAATTTAAAATGCCAAAAAGTTAACCCATTGAACCTAATTATATATGAAGTATAATAAAGATATTATTACTTATATTATTGATGTATCACCTTCTATTACATTTTTTCTCTATTACAAATTTTTTTTCAGTCCTTTGTATCTTGAGCTGTAACATAGTCACTTAGAAATTTAACCTTAATCTAAACTATTAGGGAAAAAAAAAATGTTTGGGAAACATTTTCTTTAAATTATAATCAGTCCTTTTGTCAAATTATGAACTATCTTCATAAGTAACGGAGACCTTCAAATCTTTTGCAGTAAGTCAGGGGGAGGAATCACTAAATGTTTAAATCTCTATGTAAAGTATTACAATGTTAGTTATATTGTTTGATGAATGATTTTCTTCTTACTTCTTCCTAAATTCGGCTCATGTCTTGGCACAATGGGCTCTAAATAAAATATTTATTTATAAAGAGAGGATTGTCGGGAATTCGGTCATGGTAGTTGAAGAATTAAAAACTAATTTGTGACTAAAAAAGTTCTTATTTTAGCCAATGATTCTACCTGAATTTCAGGCCTTCATCAGGGCTGAATATGAAAAAGAAACATACAAAATAATATAGAAATATGTCTATATATGATAATGAAACAAAGAAAAATGAATGAAAATATGAAACTGTGTGTAATAGACTATATAAAATGGATACTGAGTATATTAGAAGTAAAAAATTATTAATAATATTCATAAGTGTAGCATACCAAATAGGGTGATGGGTAGAAATGTATATGTTGCACATATGAATATTATTAATAATTTTTTATTTCCAATATGTTTATTTTCATTCATTTTTCTTTGTTTCATTATCATGTATAGACATGTTTCTATATTATTTTGTATGTTTCTTTTACATTTTCAGCCCTGATAAAGGCCTAAAATTCAGGTCAAAACGTTGGCTAAAATAAAAACTTTTTTAGTTACAAATTAGTTTTAAATTCTTCAACTACCTTGACTGAATTCCCGATAATCCTCTCTTCATAGAACTTGACGTTCAACAATTCATTCCATATTTAAAATATCTATTTTTAATTATTTGAGTTACCTAAATTATTTACACAAAGTTCTTTGTATATGTAATGTATTAGTTTATTAAAATAAATAGCTTACCTTCACTAGGTTTATGTAATACTTTTCAGCACATCCTCCATCTCAGGAGGTGACTCAAAGTAGCCATTGACTATAAAAGTTGTATATTTTTCTCCAATATTATCTATAAACTGCTTCCTCTTTATTGTGAGCAGTATAGATTTTATAGTAATGTTAAAAATGAAATGTTGAAGAAAAAATAAAGAGCTACTACTACAGTTAGGCCAACTACAAAAGTTTCAAAAGAAAACAGGGAGTTTCACCTTAACATGAGAGGAAGACAACCCTAGACAAACTTTGGGGGAAACTTTTCACTTGAGTCTGCTGATCACTTTTAGATTTCTCTTGATAAAATAAGCCTCAATTCAGGATCATTTTTTATCAAGCAGAAAAAAAAATTAACCAAACACCTGCAGTATAAGTATACTAAATATATATATATATATATATATATATATATATGTCNATTTGTGTGTGTATATATATATATACATACAGATGTATTTACCTGTTACTGTATGTATCTATAATAATCTAGAATAAGCGTTATTTGCTTACATTCTAATTGGAAATTCCCACACTCTGATGATATTTTGCTTTGTACATCTAGCCTCGATCAGTATCGGTTCTTTGTCAATTTTGATAAAAGCTTTTTTAGTTCACATTTGAAGTTAGAATCTCGTTTTATTTGGGAGTTCTTTTTCCAGAATTTTTTATGGAACTGACATTTCCACTCCTCCAAGCTTCTGATCTTGTTGATTGGAAGCTAGTTCAGTTCCTCTTTCCAATAATTTTAGTGAGGTCCTTGCTTCTCAAATATTTTCTGTCAACTTCTTCTTCATTGTTTGCACTCTACATAAGTTAGATGGGGAAATTAAATCACCTCCCACTTACTTCCTCTTACTTATCTTTTAAACTTTTCTCTCATCTGCATTCTTTGACAGCCAAGCCATTGTAAATATATTTTCATTTATACCCTACTTTCTATGTGTTAACCTTCCTTTCAACCACTTAGGGTCATGGAGGTACCCTGCTTTATCTAATTATAATAACCCTCCCTCTGGTTCTATTATTTCCTCTTTTTACGGTCCAAAACATATTCATAGCATGTATTTCTCCTTAAGCCTCCGTGTTTTTTTTTAGACTGATTTAGCCCAGGCTTATTTTTCCCATACATTTTCCACTCCCTATATTTTACCAGGTATCAACTGGCCTTGGTGTAATGTGATAGTTTCTAACATAGTACTTAAACTTTTCAGGCCTTTAGTCTTCTCCTCAAAGCACCACTGAGCCTTAAGGTAAATAACATTCATCACTCTCTGAAGAAGACAGAGCCTCAGAAGGTTTTCATTCAACTGCTGATAGGCATTCCTCCAATGATAACATTAACAGTCTGATTCAAATCAGTTAATTTGTAGGGTGTTCTTCCTTTAAATACTGTCTGAAAGGTCAGATAAGTATTCTCATGAGTCACCCAACACACTGAGGAAGTCATTTTAAATTAAATGAACTCGTGTATTTTTTTCGTTGATAGGAGAGAAATCAATCTATCTATTGGCATTACTCCAGTAGAATTTGTTTGTAAATGAATGCCATGAATATGTCGAAATGTCTTAAAAAGTGCCTATATTTGCAGATGATACTCTTGACCAGGGATCCTAAACTACTGCTCGGTATGTGACTGGCAAGCTTAAAAGTATAGCTTACTTGTAACATTTTTTTAATTTGAGCTGGTTCAAATTTAGGGAATGATGGATTAATTAATTAAGCAGTTACATGGTTGGGGTTTGAGCTATTATATTTTCTGTTGTTTTAGTTCTCTTCATTTCTCCAATAGATATCCTGCAAGAGATGGTTTATGATGTATAAGGCGAGAGTTTTGGTGGTTAATTTTAAAATTTCCTTTGACTGTTATATGATTTAATTCATGGCTAACCTACAGCAGTGAAACTATAACTATATATATATTTTTAGTAATAGGATTCCAGTTTATGGAAAGGATAATTTAAAAAATACTTAACTTATTTTATTATTATTGATTCCCAATTTTTTTGTTACAAATCTACTATTTACAACCTACAATATTTTTTTATAACCTTCTTCAAAATAAGTATCCTCAATTCAAGTTATCAATCCACTAATTCTATTTTCTTTAAAATAAAATCTTCACATTGAGCTTTTTTTTCATATATAGGGAGTATTTCTTCCATGTATTCAATACAGTCTGAAACAGATAAAATATCACACTTAATAAATGCCATGATCATTTTCTTATTAAATTGAAATTAAATTCAGAACATGGGAGGAGACAATGATACTCACAGCTATTAATACTAGAAAAATAATTATTCAGTGATTTTAACAAGTATTCATTTCTAGATGGGTGGATTCCCCAAACAAAATAAGAGATAATTAGTTGCTACAATATTTTTTTATAAGAATTAATGATAAAGTAATTGAAATCATTGTTTCCCTGGTCATCAAATAGGTCATTCTGTTGATTACTAAAAATTGAGGATCCTTATATCTAGTGATCCTCAATTAGCGTAGATGTTAAATCAAATTTCTAGATAAAAAATTTAGATTTATTCAGGAAAAAAGTATTTTAGCAGCAGTGTATTTGTCAACACATAGCTCTGCCTTAATACCTCAGCAGACCCTCAACTATAAAGTAATAGGGATGCTACAGATACGTAGTGGGTAGATTGATTATAGAGAAATGAATAAATTCAAAAATAAACCTGTGAAAGACAATTTTTTTTAACAATTTATTTTGCCATAAAATCAACCTAAGATAGATAAATATTAGTGAATAAAATGACAACAAAGTTAAGCAATACTTCCTTGCAACAACCTGCTTTACTTATCCATATAATTATTTATGATAATTTATGTAGTAATAATAATTTTTTAGGACTTCAGAGGAAAATGAACATTTCAAGTAAGTGGAATGAATAACATTAGTTCTGAGTTTTATGGATAAATGTACTTCGAGGGACAACATTATCAGCTCTCTTTAAACCCGTCAGAGCTAAGTTTTATGTCAATCTGGTGATTTTTGATTCTTCTAACATAGACAAATAAAACGTCCAAGGAATTCGGCAGCACAATTACTGTTGGGCTACAAAATTTTGTTAATTATTTTTATTTGACATTTAGGGGGGGGGGGGGATGCAGTTTTTAAAGTTATTCCAGAGACATTTCAGGAGATTACTATAACATGGAGTTTTCAATTCCTGTTGACCCTGTTCCTGATCTTTTAATTTTTCTTTTGTCTTGAAAAAGTATCCCCTCCAGTATGTTTAGCTGGTACATTGCCCTGTACATGTTTGTAACATATTAACTGTTTTATTTCTACATATTCTATTATATTTCTTTCTGGCCTTAAATTTTTAATTTCTTATTTAATATTCATGTGAAAATCTCATTATTCATCTTAATGCATATTTTTCTGACACATCCACTTTTATTTTTTCTTTAACATGGTCTCAGGTTTCCCAACCATGTGTCTTAACTTTTAGTCGTGATCTTGTGGGTATTAAATTGTATTTTCTTATACAGTAGGATATGATTGGCAAGCTTAAAAGTATTGCTTAACATTTGTAACATTTTTGAATATGGACAGGTTAAAATTCAGGAAATGATGGGTGAATGAATTAAGCAGTTATCCAGTTGGGGTTTGAGCTATTATTCAAGCTTTACATTTTTTATTATTTTAGTTCTCTTCATTTCTCCAATGTAAAGAGATGGTTTGTGATGTATAGGGCGAGAATTTTTTGGTTGTTAATTTTTAAATTCCCTTTGTCAGTTATATGATTTAATTCCAGATGACTTCATCAATACAGATTACAGTTTCTGTGTTTGTAAACATCTGACACTTATTATTTAGTTATCATTTCCTTGTTGAATATTGAGGAGTTTTTTTTGTTTTTTTTTAAAATAAATCTTTATTTATTACATTCTGTTACATAACATTTCTATACAATAATTAAATTTAATATTACTTTACTTACTTTACTCACTGTTTAGATATGATTCTCGTGACGATTCGAGCTGAAACTGCACTCACATGTCACTGATACTTCACTGCAAATGTATGTAGAGTTTAAGATCTCAGTTCTTCTCACAACTTGTATATTATAGTTGGAAAGACGGAGCGCTATGTACAGGTGTGTTCTGATCACTGGCTACACCGCTCTGAGAGTTATTTATATTCATTAAAATTATTAATTTGTTTCCTGTTATCAAGGAATATTCTCTACTCTTTATTATATCCAATACTAAAATATCGAGTCTTCTGTGTATTAACTGTAAGCCCCCATTTTTCATACCTATTGATAAGTTTCTTAACATGTAATCCCAGACAACTTTCATTTGATTATAGCCAAATTGTCAGCAAATTTAAGTGTACCTCTAATCCCATACATATTTTCATTTTCAAAAGTGTAAAGCTCCAGACACATATATTTTAATGAGTACAGAAGACATGGAGAAGCATTGCCATAGACTTTTTGATACTTCATATTTATCTGATGTTTTGCTGCATCCTCGATTTGGAATTTTTATAAAGATTTTGTAAAGCTTTTATTGAAAATGGGTTTATGAACTTCCTGATATCTGTAAGTTGTCTTTTTGATTATTTACTTCATTCTCAATTTCATCTTTTAAAATATTTTATGCTAAAAAGTGTTTATGTAATGTATATTATATTACAATTTTGAATGTATAATTAAATATTGAATTATTATTAGGCATGTGAAAATTTAAAAAAAATTTTTTTTTAATGGCAAATACAATCCTCAGGTTTGGAGACATAAATTTTGTCATAAATATTCATAGAATCTTCTTCATAAACTATCGTTCCAAAAATGGGTTTTTGGCCAAGCATTCACACATTCTGTGATGGCTTCTTCAGGGCTGAATGGAGAATGTGAGTGACCACTTACCCAGAATGAGATCCAGAGAGCTTTTATATCTGCTAGGGAGCCAGATCTTGATCTAAGTCTGCCTCTCCATTGGTTAGCTCTTAGTCCACTTTTTCGGAAGTGTCCTTCTGACTTCTGTTACTGCTGGTATTAGTGTTTATTTTCCTGCTAGATGAAACGAGTTTTCAGTTTTGACTTGAAAGCATATGTTTTTTCCAATTAATGCTAATAGTGATTTCCATAATTTTTGTGGCAGTAGCTGTGATTCTCTCTAGCTAGAATGATGGCATTTTCAAACTGGGTCTCAAACCTACAAAAAATAAAGAAACCAGACTGACTTTAATGTCAGCTTAAGGCTAATAAAATGACCAAATGATATCATGGAACATATGTTCCATATCTTGGCATTTAAGCTTTTAATTAATTCACTTCCTCATAAGGATTAAATATAAGCAGAAGCCTGACGTAAAAAACAGTGGAGGTAATGTAAAAGTAAAAAAAATTAATCTGGCAAAACTTAAGTTTGAAAGATTTAGGAAACGCTCTACCAGCATAATGCATGCAAAACTAGAAGACTCCAAGAAATTCATTCTTTTTCACATTGAAAAAAAAGTAGGTATAGGAAAGAATGACTAGAGTATATTCAAAGCTAGGAAAAAGTGTATAATAATTATTAGTTTTTTAAGGGGCAATATTGTTCAAAATGAAAGTTGTTCTTTGGTAACTATATAAGATGGAGTATGTGGATATAAAATAATATAAGATTATGAACATGATATTGTTCCTGCTAAAAATTATTGAAAATGTTAAGGGCAAATATATAAATGAAGAGAAAATAACAATGAAACTGTTTAAATGCTAGTAAAATTGGCAGAGAGAGAACAGCATAGATAAGAACAAATAGAAAGAGCAATGTCTATGACATTCACATGGTACGAGGTGCAACCGCAGGTTACTGATTTGTGACCAATGAATAACAAGGAGTTGTGGACAAGGGGGTATATTGTAGGGGGGTGGTCTGGTGACAGACTGTCCTTTAAAAAAAAGTCTCATTAAACCTATAATTATGTGTGATAGGTTGTTCAGGAGGAATACAAAAGGATTGGGAACACCTCCTTTGATCCTTTCAGATTTTTCAGGCATTGAGAAATAAATTATAGAAAATATTTAAATAAAAATTAGAAGATATTTAAATTTTATAGATATGTCTTCATGACAATATAAACATTTTTTTTTTTTTTAATAAATTTACAGTACTGTCCAAAAAAAAAAATTATTCATCTTCTAAAAATACTGTAATCTATTGTGAAAATTTGGCTCTTTATCAGATGATAATAAGATAATTTATAAAAGTAGTACCTTTTAAACTTCCCCATAACTCATAAGGAATATGCTTTTCAATTATATTTCTATAAAGGCAGTATATTGAAAATACATTAAATCCCTTAAATTTGGAAGCTATTGAAGACCATGATACCGAGTCCCAGGATAGAGAAACTTCATTATTAATTCTGAAAAAAAATCATTCCAAAAATTAATTTTATTGAAATATTAAAAAAAGATTTAATACACTCTATTTTGAATACTACAAACTAAAACTGATATTTTATAATATCTTATATTTATTCCAGAGTGTATATCATGACAGAAGATTCAGTTATTTTACTTCTTTTTTTTTTTTTTTTAGATTTATAGATAATATAGGTACACGAATACATGCATATTCATTTAACAAAAATAATTATAGCTATCGTTATTAAGCAATCATTATATGATATACTTTAATATAATATTTTTAAGTGAATACTATATATTATTATTGTCTTTTAGATAAACAATGCTAATAAACTAGGAAAGTTTTACAAGCAGTAAATACAAAAGTATAATAACTAAATAACTAGAACCAATATCATATTAGAACTCTCTTGAAGCCTTATGAATCAAGAACAGATAGAAATATGCATAATTTCCACTAAAATGGGGAGGGGGAAGTGTTTAGAAATCATCAACCTTCATTATTGAAGTTTATTATTATTTATGTTCTGTAGAAATTGTTAGAATTTCAATTTCTGCAGAACATAATATTAGAACTTGTTGGGGAAATATTCATAATACTTAATGTTTACACATATTAATAAAGAAAAAGAAAAATGAGTTCTTTGTGTGTTAACAAACTTTTAGATTTAAAGTATGGATCCAAAGAAGATAACAGGAGGAATCCTACTGCCTAACAGAATTTATAAATAATAGTGCTTCCCCCATTCTTCCCGAACTGTCAAGAGCAAGCTACTGAGATCTAACCTTTCAACCTCATTGCAGTCTCTAGTTTTAAATCATTGTAGGGAATCAAGCTATTCATAAAGGCACCATGAAGAGAAATGAAAAAATTGTATACATCTTCACCAATATATAGATACAATTTTTTTTAATTTACTCATAAAATAAAAATTTTATTTAATCAACATTTCATTTTTCTAGACACTGACAATCATTCATGTACAATTCTTTCTGTACTCATACTGATGACATCCCCAGCTTATGACTGACTTGGTAGTCCAAGGGTAAGTTACTATTTATCACACTAATCACAACTCTTTTGGCACCAGAAGTGCNAAAACGTTCTCACCGAATTGCATAAATTATCTTCTTGTATAAAGTTAATTATTGAAATTAACTGTGAACTTTATATTATATCTTATAAATAAAATTTATTTAAAAAGACTTTAACTTTATAGAATTCAATTACAATAAGTTTAAAATTTTATGACAAGGTCTTCACTGTAAGAATGCTAAGACTCAAGCGAAGAAAGAATTAAGCTATCTCCTTTAGCAATTTTTTAACAAATGACAAAAACCATATATGTTTTATTAATTTCACAATACTTTTCATACAAATTATAATTCATTAATTTAAAATAACTTAAATATTGAAAGAAGAGAGGTATTTAAGAATGTAGAACCTTCTGTTTTAGTTCTGTAAAATCTTATGTTTTAGTTCTGCAGTCTGTGATTTGACCAGAAACCTCCCTTAGAGATCTCTCCATACATCAAAGTTAAGTTGAACCGTTGGCAATAATAAAATAAAATAATTTCCCTATAATTTTAGAGTATTTTATTTTTCTAAGCCTGATTAATTTCCCAAGCTTAAAATCGTCCTTGTTATTTGAGTTAAACAAAGTTGATAGAACATGATAAGGGTAAAATTTCATTTTATAACATTTCTGTTGCCTAACATTCTTACCAAAATCCCTTTCTGAAATTTCTGAATGAAAATACATTGGGTGAGCACCACATCTCTCTCTTCCAGTTCAGTGTAGATCAAAGATTAGTTTGTCATGCCTTTTATGCTGATTATTTCCTGCAGCTGCAAATTAAATCTTGTTATTTACCCTCTGCTTAGATTAACTGATTAAGCGATGGAATTTTTTGTTATCTTTTGTCCAATTTATGATATTTAAACATTTTCTTATTCATTGAATGACTAAGGCTTTGCCGTTAAATAATAATATTTGTTTTGTGATAAATTGAACCCAATAAATGATTATTTATTTATTTATATTTTTTTGGTTTTTAGAATTGGAAGAGGGTGTTCAATTCTACAATAGTTGATTGATGGAAACACTGTTTTGTGAACCAAGAGGTTTCACGTTTGTTCTTAGTATTCTGTTGTTGCTTTAGCAAACTATTTTCTTTGTATTTATTAAATTTATCAATAAATAAGTATTATTTAGACCACTACATATTTATTAAACCTTAATTTAAAGTACTTTATATTATACTCACTCTTCAATTTAAAATAACAAGGTATGGGCTTTATTCATTTACTTTCATACATTTCAAAAATTTAAGGTCATTTAAATGCAATTCAGTTTTCTTAGATTATTTTATTTTAATAATTCTACAACTACAAATATATATATATATATATAAATATATATATATATATATATATATATATATATATATATATAATTTGGCCCTTTATTCAGTACTGAATAGTTAAGTTCCAAACAATCAGATCTTGTTCCACTGTAGTAAAATATAATATATAAATACATTTAACTGTATTATTTACAAGGAATAACTTGCAATAAGCCTAAACATGAGTTTGAAACTGTTAAACCATTAAGAAGGACTTCATATTATTAAAAGAAAAGAACTACTTTAAAAGGCATTGCAACCTACAAAATAGTTCAGGAAGTTGGAAGTTAGAAAAAAGGAAGTTAGAAAAAAAAAATACTTACTTTCCTTTCCTTAAACCAAGTCTAGACAAAAAGGAATACAGAGTACGAGGGGTACGGTCTGTTAAATCCTTTCCTAAAAAATGAATAAATTTCAGCCGCACATGATTTGACAGTTTATATGTAGCATCATTCCCAGAATAGATGTCTTCTATTTTCAGGTTGTACAGCTACATTATATTAGACAAACACCAAATAAAAACATAGTTAGATATATTTTCAAATATGGTTTTAATATAGTTTTTAGTTCTTTATAACTTATATTTAAATTTCACTATGTAGACAAAAGTAATTTGAGTCAACCGTAATAATGCAAAATAATATGTTTGTAATTAATAAGAATTATAACATTAATCAATATTATTGATTAAATTTAAGGCAAATTTAAGTTTTAAAATATNTATATATATAAAATGAAGCACACGGAGCTACAATATATATAATAAATAAGAACAGTAGAGAGAAAAGAGTGTAGTGTGGACACAAAAAGAAATAAAGAAAAAGAGTAAAATTTTTGGGGAGACTTCTCACCCTTCCTCACTGATGAAGGGCAAGAATTTTGCCCATTGTAATTTTTTTCTTTTGGGTGTTCACTACACATTCTCTCACCTGTTCCTTTTATATATTACATATACATATATAGTTTTGAGCATAACATATTTTTTTAGAATCTTTTAAATAGGGTCGATGAAGAATAAAAATACTTTTTCTAAAGCCCCGTCATGGTAACAACATATATGTACATGAATAGCTTACAAGAAATCTCCTAAAATAGAAGCTTATGACTGATTGCTTTAATAATAATATAATATGAGGTAATTAATACATATAATCAGTAGATATCTTGTAAAAAATAAAAAGATGCCTTAAAGTAAATTAGTTAAAATACAAAATTAGTAAGCTTGTAACAATTATGGAATGAATTTACCTCACTAATTAATGAATTAGGCTCTTACTAACATTTTATTTCATTAATATTAATATATATAATGGACATTTAATATTACTAACACTAACACTTTAAGTTTAATATGTTCCACTCCTAATTGCCATGGTTCTTACACTGGGCAAATTAAAAACCCTATTTCCCATAGAATCAACCATCATAAAAATAACATAAAGAAAAACTAATAAAAACTGCCCACACAAAACACCTCTTTTATGAAAAAAAACACATTTGACTTCGATAACATTTCCATTCTTTCCACTGAACCCTATGAACACCCTTTTATCTGAAACCGTTCACATTAACTTATAACACAATCTTGTTAACAATAGAACTGACATATAACAAATTTCTTCAACTTATTCAAACATTTTCAACATTCTGAAAAACCATTAGCCCTATTTAAAAAAAAACCTGTCAAATATTTCTCCTAGTTCCTTAAAGTTACTTATCCACAATAAAGTCCTACCTTTTTTCTTTGTATTGCCCCTTTTTGAAGCAGGTCACTCTCACTTTGTACTTACCTTCTTTTACCCCCCATCCTTCCACCACCCACTTTGTCCATCTCATTTGTGAGAAATTTTTTAATTTCTCACAAGTCTCAATCCCTACCTCTCAGTCATGAAAATGGGATCATGGGTGACACAACGTCCCCTCTCGCCTTCATGATAGATAGGTGTGGTTAGTTATATTTTTTTGGGAGTTTGTATTTTGAATTTTTCTACATAGTTTACTACTTCCATACTTTTGATATCACATTACACTTAGTTATTATGGCAATTCTATATAATAACATTGTAAATCATTTAATTTTTTTTTTTTTTTTTTTGTTATGACATTGTATTCCAACAGCCCTGAAGAAGGCTTATAATGTAAGCTGAAATGTTGACAGATATTTTTTTGGATCTACCTTGACCGAACCCCAACAAAAAAAAATCTAATTAACAATGTAGTATTTTGGAATGAGAGATGATACCTCCACAAGCTTGGGGCCTACTTCCAAGCCTATGAATAGTATCATCTCTCACTTCCAGTCCTTCTGAAGATGATCTTCTAAGGATGAAAGTGCCCAAGTTTAAATAAATACATTGTGCGAAATACAACCTGGCCTTCATTTTCATAGATCATCGAATGCAGTTATATAGCTACTTGACAAAGGGTTAGACAATTGTTAAAACCGGTATTTTAAATATTTTTTTGTATTAAGATTATTGTATTTTTAAATAAATCAAAATATCCTTATAATATCTTAATTTTGAATAACAAAAACCCAATAACTAAAGATAAACCATCGTTTAGCTGTTAGCATTCTACTCACATTTCACAATTAAAAGAGCAAATATGAATTTAGATTAAATATAATTGAAAATAATAAACTTAAGAAAATTGTAAATAAGAGCAGAACCTGCTTATCAGATCAGCACAAAATTTATAGTAATGCACAGAATCATTTGCATACAAACGAGGTGACAAATCACAGAGAAATATTGATTTGGCCAAAGCTGGGGAAATATTGTTTTCATTTCCAATCCCTTTCCACATGTTACTTGATAAATTTGATGATATAATTTTAATATTTTTATTCTTCATCCTGCAAACTATTGACTTTAATATGTCATCACTTCTTCCCAGCATGGATTTTGGCATAACAGTTTGCTTAGAACCTATAATAATAAAAAAAGTGCAATGAATAAATAAATATAAAAAGTAAAATTTTCAGATAAAAAAATTTTTAACATAAAAATATTAAAATGAGCCTAATTAATTTATATGAATTCATGACTATTTCTACAACTTTTTTTAAAATACATAAAAGGCACTAGCTGAACTGTGACTACACTATAATATTTGCTCCATAAAAAATGTAAGTATTCTCAATATACTAATTTTTAACAAAGAGTAATTTATGTGGGTAAGTGGTAAGATCTTCAAGAGGTTGTAGTACCTTAAAAATATCCACCTACCGAGAACTCTTTCAGGTTTCTGGAAGAATATATAAAAAAACACAGGCAAGATAATTATTTAATGAACAATTTAACTAATAATAATTGAGAATACTAGTATTAATAATTTACAATTATTATTTTAAAAGAAAAAAGTTTAAGTCACAGGGGGACTCAAACCTAGGATTTCCGATCACTAGACAGATGTGCTGACCTATACTCTATGTGGTCTAATCCCACAGTGCCAGAAATTTCTTCCAAAAGGTCTCCTAGCCTCCCAGGTGTGAAAATTAATTCGGCAAAACCTGTGGGGCTGTAAATTCTCACTTTTATGGATGGTGTAAATTATTATTGGAAGGGTTCTCAATTATTATTTAAGTCCCCAGATGTGGTATCACCAGTATGGGTCCTCCATAAAAGTGACTTCTTTCAGATCATCTTCAGCCAGTTGTGGCGAATTAATCCCCACACCTGGGAGGCTAGGACACCTCACACCTAACAATTATTTTCAAAACAAGGAGATAATTATAAAAAGACCTATCTATTTATATCACAAATACATACACATGAAAATGTAACACATTTGTTGGTAACTATTTATAACATATCTGAAATTTATTGAAGACTATCTGAGATATATAGAAAGATATTTATTGTTGGGAATCGAGTCTAAAGAGAAATTAGTAGAATTTGGTAATTTTGCAGAATACATAATATACGAAAATTATAAGTTTCTTATTATACACATTTTTAAAAATACCATTTAAAAATGTGAATAATAAAAAACACAGATTTTATAAATTGGTTTTTTTTTTTTTTTTTTTGGTTCAACCTTGACTGAACCCCCCAAAAAAAACATCTACTAATAATCTCTTTTAGAGTGGTGTCATTGGTCACCTTCTCTCCTCCTGTGATGGACATTAAATGTCATTTTTACTTCATTGTGATCAAATTACAAAGTGTTTTTTATTTAACAGAATGTAATAAATAAATACAAGTTTAATAATAAATAATCTCTATGGACAAAAACTCTCCATTTGTACTTATATGTGTGGGACATTTGACTGTATAAAGTTTCGAATGTTTCTGTGTGTCAAATCAGAACTCATTGAAAAGTTGAATAGCAAACATTTTCAATCCTCAAACTTTTTCTCCAGATATCTTTTTTTACAGTTCATGTCTTTATATCACATTTATGATCAGCATCATTTTTATAGTCTATTACAATACAAATTTTTTAAAAAATCCAAAAGGAAGGGGGAGTTTCCAGACAAGGGCTTTTCTAGAAATTTCTACAAATAAAAGTAAATAAGAAAATTTAATTTACAAGCTAGAAAGAACATTTAAATATTAAAACATAACCACTGAAGACTGCTGTAGTTTGACCGAGAATATAGAGTGGGCGAAGCACTCGCCCATGGTAGTTACATTTATAAATTTCTTCCCCTATAAGGGATTAAGAATGTTATGCAACTTAAAAAATTGAAAAAATACATTTTACCTCAAAGCTAATAGAAGATTGGTAAGATAATTTTTTTCTGAAGATAATTGTAGTATTAGGAAATTTGTTTTCAATGTTCCACAATTACTTGATAAATAATGTCCCCATAAACACTCAGTAGTCAGTAACGGAACTTTTTAATTTCTTAGGTTATCAATACATATATACTCTCTAATTCAATAAAGAATAGTTTAAATTTTTAAGTTAATTTAATCACATTAATCAGAAGAAATTTAGTAAAAAATAGATTAATGCCTTAAAGTAAATTACTTAAAACATAAAATTATTAAGCTTGTGACAATTGTGGGATATAGTATTCATTCACATGATGATGAGATAAGTTGCATGATTAAATTTTAAAAACATATTTGTTAGATTGTCAAATTCAGTAATAAAGCTTCTCAGCAAAGGATTAGTCTATTGTTAAAAAACTTGTTTTAAATTTTTCTGCATTATGATTTTGTATTATTTTAATTGTGTTGTTAAAAAATTCAAAATATCCTTATAGTAGCATAATTTTGAATAAAGTAAATTCTCTAAAGATAAACCATCATTTAGCCATTAGCATTCAACTCACATTTCACAAATAAAAGGGCATATCTGAATTCAGACTAAATAGAATTGAAAGTATTAAAATTAAAAAAATTATAAATAAGAACAGAACCTGCTTATCAGATTAGCAAAAAATGCATAGTGATATGCATACAAATGAGGTGAAAATGACAGGAAAATGTAAATTTGGCCAAAGTCGAAGAAAACTAGTTTAAACAATTGGACTTGTTTACACACCAAGATTAATTAGATTGATTCGAACCAGATCAGATATTGGGTATTAAAAATTTTCAAAGTTGCATCCTTTTTTATGGAAAATTGGAGGATATGTGATACTAATTTAGATTCCTCGAATAAAATCATTGGTCAATTGAGTTGGGAGACCAGTCACATAAAGTAAACTTCTGGAACATGTATTCGATTTTTGAATATGTGTTTAAGAACTCATTCTCTCTAGATTGATTGAAATAACTCCAGAGATGAAACCAAATCTTTGGGTCATTGAAACATAATGAAACAGAAACCGAAAGGCATAATATTTCAAGTAGCAATTAAAGAAAAAAAAATATAGATATGCTTATAAACTGCAATAAATATGAAAACTGAGTTATTAAGATTCTTGAGGTTTTTAAATAAATCACTTCTATCACATAAATACTGTTTACTTCCATTGAGATATTACTTAATTTTTAATGATAATAGATAAATGTAGAATTAGAAAAAATAAAAATGCTAATTGTGGAAGGTTATTTTCCCCCAGAAAATGCAGGAGAAAAATATGTGCAATATTAAAAAAGGGCAATCATTTATTCAAATTAAAAATTCTATCTGGATTGATGCTAATTGATATATATATATATATNTATATATATATATATATATATAATAGGATGTGTGTATGTATGTAACATAAGGACTTTAAAACGGCTGGGCCGATTTTTATGACATTTTCAGGGAATCCTCAGAATATTTAGGCGGGTGACACTGTGAAGTCTGATTATGTGTTTTCTGTTTTGATTGAGCCCATATCTACACCATATGTAAATTATTCTGTGAAAAAAACTTTATGATAGGTATTCCATGAATTTTTATTTGAAGGCTGTAAATTTTGTTAAAAGCTCTATTTAAATCGTTTGATAATACAACAATAATGTTTGCTTAGGGCAAAAAACGCGCCAAAAATTTTTTTTTGGCAAAACGAAGTTTGCCGCGTCCGCTAGAATGTAATAAGCAAGAAGAAAAGTTAATCAAATACCAAGCTTACCAATATTTTTTTTTTTTTTTAAATGCTGAAAATGTTTAAAGACACTGAACTTATGCCGATTCAAAAGACGAGCACACAAAGCATGGAAGTTAGGACCTGTGTAATTATTGTGTATGTATATTATTAGAGCATCTTCTTCTTCAGAAAACCTGAAAATTAAAACAAGAAAATTACCATGAACTTCTGTTATTATTATTATTTTTTTTTTTTTTTCTAAATGAAGAATATTAATGGAAATATTTGTATATTTTATATATTTGTGTAACAAACGATTTTCTTGAGAAAGTATTTAACCTTACAAACTAGATACATATTGAGAATAATTTTCCTTTCGTTTAAAAGTCTGTGGTCATTCTTGAAAAAAACAAAGGATTTTATGTTCAAATGGAGAGTTTTTTTACCATAGATATTATTATTAGATGATTTTAGTTGGGGTTCGGCCAAGGTAGATCCAAAAAAATACCAATTTAACAAAAGTGTATTTTTTTAAAAGATTATCTGCCACGTTTCGGCTTACATGGTAAGCTATCTTCAGGGCTGCCTATCATGAAGACGAGAGAGGACGTCCTGTCCCTAAGTTACTTTAGTCATGGAAATGTGAACTTAGGGACAGGACGTCCTCTCTCGTCTTCATGATAGGCAGCCCTGAAGATAGCTTAAAAAAATACACTTTTGTTAAATTTGTATTTTTTTTTTTTTTTTGGATCTACCTTGACCGAACCCCAACTAATATCAATCATCTAATAATAACAAAGGATTTTATGTGCATTCCATGCCCCATATTATCACCCATATTATTAAATGTAACAAACTTTAATTTATAATATTGTAAGCTTTTCAATATTTATGTATTTCATATTTATTATGCACGCATGCAGGAGCTCACAAGTATGCACACGCACATATACATACATTAGAACCTTTTAGAGTGTACGAGGTTCGGTAATGGGAATACCACTCAGATTTTTTATGTGATGTAGTTTTAATGTATTTCTTTATTATGTTTGTGCATTCAGCCTCAGCTTCAATATTCCCCTCAATGAATTCCACAGCTACTACCATTCTAACCATATCATTTCTATTAATTTTCTTCTTAAGACAGTATTTTAAGCCCCTATTTAAGAGTCATTTCATTATTATTGAAATAGATAGGGAGCGGATTACATCCACACTCAATGTTACCTACATCCCTATTGTCTATTATTTTAATTTGTACTCGTAGCTGACAATTAGAATTATCAAATCCCAAAACAATTCTGGTAAGAATGGTGATAGCCATAGAATGCATTCAGGGCAATATTAAATCTAAAGATAAATACTGGATGCCACAAAAGAATAAAATATACAATGGAAAAAGTGAACAATAAAAAACTAATTTTTTTAGACTTGACTATAAGTCATGAAGGACACAAATTTATCATCGAGATAGACATAACAATAAATGCAGCCTCATTCCAAGCACCCGAAAACTATGTTAACTCCACTTCATATATATATATATATTCGTT
>KZ806962.1:455477-476371 GCA_000696205.2 Oncopeltus fasciatus | reverse complement strand
TGTGTGTGTGTGTGTGTGTGTGTGTGTAATAAAAACAGGTGGTAGAAAGAGTGCAGTGAACACACAAAAAGAAAAAATTGCCAAGAGTAAATCTCTCCAAAAATTTTACTTTCTCCCTACTGATCTTATATATATATACGTACATACTGATAGACAAATATATATAGAAAATCAAACACCTGTAACTGCAATTTGTAGCAATCAAGAACAGGTCGGATAGAGAGTGCAGTGCCCACACAAAAAGAGAAAATATCACAAGGAGCAAAATTTTCGGGGATCTATCGCACTTCGTCAGTGAGAAGTGAGGACATGTTAGCAAGTATCTAGTAGGCAAGTAGGCTAGTATCTCTCCACTTCTCACTGACCAAGGGTGAGAGATCCCCGAAAATTTTGTTCCTTGTGATATTTTCTCTTTTTGTGTGTGCACTTCGCTCTGCACTCACTATCTGACCTGTTCTTGATACATATATATATACATATATACAGATACATATATATATTCAAATCAGATTAACCTAACTGAAAACAGAAGAAAATAAATTACTTTTACTAGTGCTATCTAAAGTATTTGAAGAGTCATCATAAAGTTGTTTCTCCCTCTCCAACTTTTTTCTTTTTTTTAGCCTTTTGGCTGGGGAAGAGTCACTCGAAGATTCACTATTAAAATTATCAGGAGTCTTGGATCTTTTAAAAGGAACAACTACTTTGCCTTCATTAATATTTTTTTGTGTCATATTTTGTTTACTAGGAGAATTTTTCACTTCATCAGTAGATAACTTTTTCTTTGGAGTTCTTTCTATCATATTCAAATCATTACTATTGGCTTCTCTTCTCTTTGTTTTTTTTACTTTCATTGCTCCAAAATTAATTATTTACTTTAAAGAGTGAATTCATTTATAAACAACTGATTCTGTTTTCTATTCTTCCATATAAAGTCCTTAAATATTCAGTTGCAAAATCAATAGAGACTGAGGAAATGTTTGAACCCCAATGCTAATCTTCATATAATACCTGAAAAAAAAATAATAAAATAAAACAAAACTACTTTGCTAAATTTAAATTACTAAAAAATTAAAAATTTAAATTTAAAAAAAGTTTATATCATAATTCAAGCTCTTTAACAGGTCATACAAGACACTTAACCAAATATAAATTTATTATATCTAATTCAAAAATAATTAATGGAATGAACACTACACCTCTTAGTAAGCATAGTTAGTTGTCTTTAAGACACACTCTAATGCGTTATTGATATCAATATAGTAGATATAGAGAGGGCAAGAGCCTATAATGATTTCTTTTTGGCCAATTACTTTATAAGAAAAGTAATTTTTTTATGAATGAATTTTTCTTAATATTTTTTTTTACTTAAAAATAATATTGTTTTAAGCAGAGGATGCAGCACAAATTTTTGTTTTATAGGTAACAAATAAGTTGGTAAAAATATTATAAAATAAAGAAATTTAAAAGTTCAGTAAAAATGCTAACTTAGAGCTGAGTTTGTAGTAAAAGCAATGGTGATTGGCAAAATTGTATAGAAACAAAATTGACCAGAATATAATTATATTTATCTGTTAAGAGCATAAAATATTGAATTATACATAACCTATACCAATTCATTTTTGTTATACATATAACAATCACTATTAAAAAAAATGTGACCATAAAACTTCTTTGTCCTGGTACTTATTTATCATATTTACAACCATTTGATACAATTTTTAAATATAACTCAATTTCTGATTGACAATACATGTTCAGCCATGAAAGTGTAATATTTTGGTATGTGTACAGACATAGGCACACATACAGAAAATTAAAAAACAAGAATCAAAAATGTCCCCCTTTCGCCTTGACTCAATCTTCTATTCTCCATGAAGAGTTATCAATGGTAAGCACACAGCACTTTTTGAGTAAAATGTCCAACCACTCGGACCTGTGATTGGGGATTTCTAAGTTGAGGTTTGCTCTGTAGCGTCCCATCCTGACCAGTTAATAACCTGGCTGATTATCTACTGAGTTCATAACAAGGCTTCCTGAAGGCTGTTTTGAGGCAGAGGTGAACTCAGGAATGTTCCCCTTAAACCATTGAGTTCATCAGGCCTTTTGAGATGCAGCAGAACCCTATCAAATAAAGAAAAATCTGCATAACAAGAACTGTGTAAATTAAGCAGATTCCTCACATTTCTTTAAAGGTGTGCAAATACAAAAGTAAAGGACTTAGAATGTTTTAAAGGTGAAGAGAGCAATTAAAAAAGGAAAGACCACTAAACCTGGTTCTGTACTACACAAATTTTTGTAAGGCTTCCAAAAATATTAGGAAAATATAGCTCCCTCTCCAAAAAAAAATACAAACTAGTGGGAATTATAATTCTAAATATAAATAATCTGATAGAGTAAGGATTATCAAGAGTAAAAAGTAAAGAATACTCAAGGATTTAATTCATGTTCAACTTTTTAACAGTATTTATGGGTAAATAGATAAATGACTAATTAACAAGGTATTGTTTATCAAAATAATAAATCATTTAAAAACTTCAGGCATCAAAATCATTGGCCATTAAGCGAAACCTCTAGAGAAAAATATTTCTCAACTTTAGTAGAAGTGCCAGTAACTTTGGTACAATATCCATTAATTATGAACCATACATAAAAATTAAAATCAATCATGTTATTTAATTATTATTTTTAATTTAATACATTAATTAAATGGGTTTTTTAATTAAAGAGTAATTTTTTTTACCAACCATTGCACTATAAATGTACAGCCCCTGGAAATATAAATTATCCCGTATTTTCAATATTTCTTATGTTATAATAATTTTTTGGGTATCTATTTTGTTTTCTATCTTCTAAATAATGGTTTTTGTTAAGTTACAACTATCAAATTTGTAGACATACAGAAAGAAACTTATGTGAAAAGTTCTTAAGTTCATATAAGAAAGATTGAGTAATATGTAAGACTCAGTTGAGTAATATGATTTCTCAAACACCAGCCCTGGATCCAAAATAGACTCCATTTTAGCTAATTTCATAAATTACAAATGATGAATGAATTCTGAAATGGACTTTTATAAACTATTTCATGGTCTGCACTGCACGATGACGGAACATAAAATTGTATGGGAAACTCTTAATATAACTTAACAGAATAAAAAAAATCCATTTATAAGTAAGCAATGGAAATTGGAAGTTTTGTGATACATTCAGAAATATAAAACGGACATAATTGACAGGCAAAATCAGGATCCTACCAGTACTCTATTGACAAATTCCACAAATTTGATGAGAAGAAATAGATATAACAAAAAATAACTATATTTTTATACTGATGTTATCTATATATTTATTTTCTTTAATGTTAAAATTTTATAAGTTCATCTTCATTTTAAATAAATATACTTAAATCTTGTGTGGTAGCATATTTTAAGATTCATAGGCATAATACAAATACACCTCTAATAGTATCTGGCCTTCTTTAATATAAACCAAACATACACTTAAATTTTTTTTTTTTTTTTTTTTTTTTTTAAGTCTAGAAAATGTATGTGAAATGAGCCAATTATATTTATTATTCATTTATTTTAATTCAACAACTTGAATAACTGTTTGGTTATGTTTCTTAATAAATTAAAACAACTGTTTTATAATAAACAGCAGTGTTACAAGAGCAAGATTTTGACACTACATTCCAAGACATAGTAAAAATTCAAAACAACAAAAACATGTAAATCAAAATACTAATAATATTTTAAAACAAACAAAACACTCTCAATACAATGGCTCTTTGGTCAAACATAATTCCTTTGGTAAGACCAGCATCAAGAAAATCTGACAGATTTGGTAGAATTATCCAAAGGCGCGATGGAGCTGTGTCTCAAGAGAATAGAGGTATTAAGGGCCATTACAATTGTCTGGTATTGTATAAATCTGTAAGAAAATATTCTACAAGATCAAATTTCCCAAAGTTTTATGACACTAATGTGACACTTCGCAACACCCCCAAAATTTTTATTTCCACGTCAAAACATTTTTTAAAGCCCAAAAATTCTATATTTATACAAAGGTCTTATAGATTTTCGACCATTGTCAATTATAATAGTATTAAAGAAAAAGTGGCATTTTTAAGATGTGAAAGGAATTGCAATATAGATAAAAGGTTTTTGAACTGTCAAGGAGATGTTGGAGAAATGGTGGGTTTAGTCATAGGTGTATTTACAAGAAGCAATGATCCATATGGAACAACAAGAATCTACACAAAATTTGCTGCAGAATTTGATAACCTGGTAGGGAATAAAATATCAGACGTTTTAGACAATACAGGGCCAATACCAAGAAAGGGTCAATGCAAAATATTTTATAGAATAGATCCTAGCTTCACTTCAGTCATAGTTGTAGGAATAGGTGATGAATGTGCTACTTTCAAAGAGTCTGAACTAATGGATGAAATGAAAGAAAATGTAAGAGATGCAGCAGCTCTCGGTGTCCGAACCTTACAAGACTTAAATATGAAAACAATATTTGTTGAAGGTATGGGAAGTACAGAAGCAGCAGCTGAGGGAGCTGCTATGGGTGTTTGGAGATTTCAAGAGTTGAAGAACCCAGTAAAGCAAGTATTAATTCCAAGAATAGAATTGCATGGTGATTGTGATTACACAGCCTGGCAAATTGGTCTTCAGAAAGCAGCTGCACAAAACGTAGCAAGACAACTGTGTGAAACTCCTGCTAACATTTTAAATCCCTTAGGTTTAGCACAGTCAGCTGTGGAAATTCTTTGTAAAACTGGAGTAAGTGTGGAAGTGAAAGTTCGTGACTGGGCCAAAATAATGAATATGGAAGGGTTTTTATCTGCAGCTCGTGGTTCTTGTGAGCAACCTGTCTTTTTGGAAATGAGTTATTATGGATGTGATCCTGACGTTGCACCAATTATTCTAGTAGGTAAAGGAGTCACATTTGACAGTGGAGGCCTTTGTTTAAAAACTTGTCAAAGACTTGAACCAATGAGAGGTGATATGGCTGGAGGCGCTAATTTAATTGGAGCATTGCGGGCAGCATCAGCCCTTCATCTGCCTATTAATGTGAGAGGTCTTGTTCCTATTTATGAAAATCTTCCAGGGACTTGTGCACTAAAGCCAGGTGATACTATCAAAGTAAGGAATGGGAAAACTGTCTTAATCCACAACACTGATTATGATGGCAGGTTATCAATAGCAGATGCATTGAGTTATGCACAAATATTCAATCCAAAATTCATTCTAGATATTGGATCATTTAGTCATGAACTCAATGACTCAATTGGACCAGGAGCCACAGCAGTATTTTCCAATAATGACTCATTATTTGTAACACTACAAAATGCTGCAGTTCATACAGGGGACAGAATATGGAGAATGCCATTGTGGGAACATTTCACTGAAAAAGTCACCTCTAATCCAACTTCTGATGTTGAAGACATGAAAGTCAGATCAGGAGCTCCATGCAGCTGTGCTGCTTTCCTCAGAGAATTCATCCCTCCGGTAGACTGGATTCATTGTGATACTTACAGTGTCACATGGTCTGATGGAGAAACTGAATTGTATTTGCGAAAAGGAATGTCTGGGAGACCTACAAGGACTTTGGTAGAATTCTTGGCCCAACTTGCATGTCAAACAGACGAAGAAGAAAAAGAAGCAAAAAAGTGAATGTTTGATTAGGAGTCAATAACACAAATGTGAAAATGTCTTGGTTAACAAAAAAATAAAACAAATAAATATACGTCCCAATAATCTAATAACTTTTCTATTAATCATAAAATTTATTACAATATTCCAATTTTGGCCTTCTAGCAAATTCTTTAAAAAGTAGCTATTGATGTTTTTTTTAAACTGTTAATTAGATATATCAAAAATGAGCCAGTAAAAAAAAGTGTGTGTATGTGTAAATAAAACTGCCCTAAAAGCCACATTTCACATTTTTTCTACATGAAATTTGCATGTAGTTGTTTATGCAAATCAAAATACTAAGTTCTCTATAGAGCAAAAATAGATTTATTAGAGTGGGGAATATCTGAAATGTCAACCACAAAAAAAATTTTCGAAGCAGCAGATGTAATATTTAGTTTAGAGTAATGAAACTCAACACCAATATGCTTATTTATAAAAGAAATATTTTACAAGTTACATATCAAAACAAAACAATTAGAAGTAGGGGTATAACCTTGTATGTCAAGTGCGATTCCAGAAAGTTTTTCAGTTGAACACAAGTGATATTTGTGAAACTCAGCCCAAGTTATGTTTATGTGATAATAGAAATATTTTAGAAGTTAAAAGCAAAATTAAAAAATCATGAGTGGGGGTTTACTGAATCTCGGTTTGCTGCAAATTTCGATTTTACAGCCTAGAAGCTGCGATTAGTTATCTTTTTCTTAATCAAATTTAATACATTGCTTTTAAATGTAAGTGGAAGGGTAAGTATGTTTATTATTGAGCAAGATTAGATGAATAGGATCTTTTTCCTAAGAATTCTTCAAATAGAATACAGAAAATTTGCTGATAACAAACCTTTAGTACAAATTTTTTTTTTTTTTCAAATCCTCTCTCTCTCTCTCTCTATATATATATATAGAGAGAGAGAGAGAGAGAGAGAGAGAGAGAGAGAGAGAGAGAGAGAGAGAAAAGGTAAAATAACAATTGCTCATAAATTATATATGTTTATATGGATTGAGGGCTTATTAGAAAAAATAAAGATTTTTATACCATTTTATTTCAAAATTTTTACATGAAATTCCATGTACATGTACAGTGTAAGACATTTTTTCTATTAAATTTTCAGATTTAATTTGTCTTGAAACATAGAATACTTAATTTTTAGGAAAAAAAAAAACTGAAAAAGAAGGGATGTTTTTATGTTATTAGTAATAAGGGACTGTCATTAGTTAGCTAGCAGCCAATAGGAACTGAATAGGATCAGGTTCATAAGCCAGGTAAAACAAGTTTTTACTTATCTGCTCCGGTGAACAGAACAAAACCATAGAGCTTAGAAGCAAAAAATATAATTTTATAATGTTTATAAAGAATATAATTTTGCTGAAAGCATATAGGATTATAAAATATATTTAAAAATGTATCAAGGTAATGGGGACTCCCACCCTCTTTCCCAACCAGTCACCCTAGAATTAGCTTTAGAAAAATTTTATTTATTTCATATTTATTTTGCATAAGGCAAGTGAGTTTTAATGTAATTCCAATTAATCCTACAAAATAAGTTATATATATTTGGAATAGTATAAAAACTATTTAATATTTTAACTAACAGACTCTAAAAAATTAGCGTATTTTAAACAGCTCCTGAATAAAAAGATTTTCTTGGTAAAATGAAGAAAAAAAAATTGTTTTAAGGGAATAAATTAATTTATACTTGCTTCCAAGAACAGGACCAGTAACTACCAAAACATATATTAAACCAAATGTCAAACATAACCGCTACTCAACAGGTTATGTTCCAAGTCCTTCATGATTGATTACTCTATGAATATTGTTTTCATTGGAGTTTTAAGTTTTAGTAATAACAAATTTTCATTTATTGAAATAATTTTTTTAAAATTATTTTTTTTTAAATTAAAGCGTAGAAAATAAATAAGAGTAAAATAATTTTAAATTTCTTAACCGTCAGTTAAACAACCACATGGATGTTTCCTTCACATGAAAGTTAATAGTAAACTAGGCACATCATTACTTTTCCCGGTTATTCAAATTTTAGATTATTTCAATTTAGGATGTCTGAGTTAGACGCTCTCACTAAGCAACTTGGACAAACTTCAATTATTAAAGAAGAAGGCGTTTCATTTGTTGGAGAAGGAAAAGTTTGGAACAACAGTGAAGATGGTGAGTTTTATTAAAATTATAGAATTCTTTCTTCAACTCTTTCATGAATTATATAAGCTTGATTGTATGTGTTAATGTCTTCTTTTTTGTCGAGTGTATTTGATCTCAGATAAGTTAAGTTATTCTGCTAAAAATTTTGATATTTCTGTTTTATAAAATGTTTCCATATTAAGATTTTTTTGAGTTGACAGCTAATCTGCTTTTGAGATTGAGTTTTAATTTATATACATAGAATATGTTTTATTGAGTCGCATAAGTTAGCTTTACATAATTATCTGTTCTTCTTAGCTGTAACTTTGTAATATTGAGAGAGAAAAAATGCTGGATAGGTTGTAATATTATTTCTCATAACTGAACTGAAGGGTTTTTTTTTTTTTTTTTGTTAGAGTTGAATTAGTTTTGAGGTTTTCCCACTTATGTCTCTTATCAATCTTTACCTGCCTTTTAAGCTTAACAATCATTCACTATACTACAGAAAAAAATGTTACTGAGAAGTTACCCAATTTTAAAATATTTATTGTGAGCTAATTTGACTTTATTTTTTATTAATACCCTTTTTTTTTTCTTTTATTAATCTAGTTCCCTTCCAGATTTTCAATGATGGAGATATGTTGTCTTTTACTAAAATAAAATAAGATTAATTTAAAAAAAAAACTAAATTAATTTATTTACTTAAGTGTAAATAAATTAATTTAGTTGTTTTTTTTTAATTCATCTTATTTTATTATAGTAAAAGACAACCTATCTTTCATCATTTTTGATGGAGCAAAGGCTTTTTTTATTTTAATGCAAAATAAAAATAAGTATAAGATAATTTTATTTTTAAATTGTTTTAATGTATTATTTTCATTGAACATGTGTAATATAATATATGTAATTCACTACTTCATATTTTTTTTTTTTTTGTTTAATTTCATCCTTGCACATGAAAATTATTGAAAAAACAGGATGACTCCATCACCTGCATTTTGTAACTTTCAGGTGTTGCTTTCCTTGCAAAAATTTATATGAGGGCATTAAAGAATTAATTCTTCAATATTTTTCATGCAAGACTATTCTAAACTTCTTTTTGACCAAACCTCATCTATTGATATCCTCATACTCCATGTTAGTTATCTCCTACCTGTCTTCAGTTCCATATAGAACAAAATCATTCAATAAAATTTTGCATTATGATATTCACAACACATTTCTCATCTCAAGGTTGGATTTTTTCAGTTACATTGAAACAGGAGGGTAAATTAATGTTATGAATATGTGAGTTTAAAACTTGTCAAGTTGTAGTAGTAGTTCTTTCTTGAGGATAATATTAAGTCTTAATATATTGCTACCATCCTGATTCTTCTATTTTTTTTTCCTTTCTATTTATAGTGTTAGTAGTTACAGTTTATAACTATAATCTCCAATTTTTAGAAGCTCTTGTTATTATTTAATTGGAGAGTAAGAGGAAAATAAATAGATGTTATAATGATACTGTGCATTAATTTCTTCACCTGCTCCCAAACTTTCTCCTGTTTCTTCTTATCATACATATGGACGTAAAAGCTACAGAACTCCTTAAAGAGACAACTCCTCTTTTTTTCTGGTTTAAGATTTTGTATCTATTATTTTGGTATTGAAATTTATAAAAGTTCTCATACTTTGATGAAATTATTTATTAATTTTTTTAAGTGTCTAAAATTAGAGTCCAGACATTTTACATTCTTATTATATAGAGAGAAACTTTATATCAGAAAATTCTGTATTCCCACAGTTTTCCAGGGGCTTAACGAGAATTATTGTTGGTACTTTTATCTCTCTGTAGTTAGCTGTAGTATCTTCTTAGAAGGTTAAGAAAGTTTCTCTAATTTGAGGGTTTGAAACTTCGTTCTTCAACTCAGTTTAGTATTTTGGTGGGACTAAATGATTTTTTAGTTTGAAGATTTAATAACACATTCTCTTAATCCAGTACTGTACTGGATTCTCCTATACCTTTGCCTGATTTTCATTTAAACATAGGTATGGTCTCAATCAGTCAACTTCACAGTGGCTTCAGACGTCATATTTCTGGGTGGTGTGCACACTTTTGTACACATACCAGGTATGCAAGTTTAAAATGTCGTTTATTTCTTAAAATATATACACAGTAATTTAAAAAAAAGTATAATATATTTTATTCAAAGTACTGGCCCTCGCTTTCTACACATTTTGTCCATCTCTCGGGCAATATATGGATACCATTCCAAAAGAATGCTTCATCTTTATTTGAAATCCATTCATCGAGCCATTTTCGTACGTTTTCGAAATTGTTGAAGTGTTGCTCCGCCAATGAGTGTCCCATCGATGAGAAGAGGTGATAATCAGAAGGCGCCAGGTCAGGTGAATAGGGCGGGTGGGGTAGGAGTTCCCAACCAAGCGAAGAAATCGTTTCCTTAGTCAATCTGGCTGAATGTGCAGGAGCGTTATCATGCTGAAGAATGACTTTGGCGTGTCTGTGAGCCCATTCTGGGCATTTTTCGATCAATGCGTGACTCAAATTGATCATTTGTTGTCGGTAGCGCTCGGTATTGACTGTTTCGCCGGGCTTGAGAAGCTCGTAGTCGATTTGGTCGATTTTCTTGTTTTTGATCAGTAACATCAAAATCACCACGTTTGAAACGTTGAAACCAACGTTCACATGTCTTGACGGTTGGAGCAAGATCGCCATAAGTCTCAACAAAAATTCGATGACATTCAGATGCCTTTTTCTTTTGATTAAATAAGAAAATCATGACATGCCGCAAATGCTCTTTATTTGGCTTAAAATTAGACATTTTTAACACCAAAGAAAGGTATGATACGTCCACGTAAACGACTTAAAAACAACTGACTTATGTAAACAAATGACTAACAAACAAAATAGCGTTTAGAGATAAGCAAATCCTTCAATAGGCTAAGAGCGCATTCTTTTGGAATTAAAATGACATTTTAAACTTGCATACCTGGTATGTAAGGGAGTGTGTGTATGTGAGGGTGTGTTTTTCATGCGTTTGTATGTCTTAATGTGCTCTAGGATGAAACCAAATTTGAAACTGGAGATTTTTTTTTTTTTTTTTTTTTTTTTTTTTTTTTTTTTTTTTTTTTTTTGAGACTATTAAATGAGTTAAAGGCTGAAATCGATCGGATGGGAAGAATATAGAAACCAAATTTGAAATTTTGATTTTCATTAAAGATACTTGAAATAGTTTATTTTTTGTTAAAATCTTATAAGGAAAATAGGAAAATTTATAATTGTAATATTATAAATATCTTTCTTTTTATTTGAATTGAAAATTCGATGGAACATGATAGGTGTCAAATGTAATTTTCTAATGGTTAGTGATTAGTTGGTCTTTGAGTATTTCGTCAGGGTTTCGGCCAAAATGAGAAAATAAAATGCACCAAGAATTAAAGATGTTTAAATCCTCATAAAGAAAGCACAGACTTCTCTCAATTAAGGCTGAATATTAAGCTTCGAATCTTCAACAGTAATGTGAAGAGTGTCCTCCTCTACAGATGGGAGACCTATAAGTAATTTGCAACCATTGCTAAGTAATTTCAGTTCTGACTGATGTCTGTGGATAACACTAGGCTTAAGGTGGACCACTCATTGTTTATAATAAGGAACTCAGGCAGAGGACAGATCAGGAGAAGGTCAAGGTAGAAGTCAGATGGCGAAAGCAACGGTGGATTGGTCACACTATGAGGAAAGATGAGGAGGGTATTCCAAAATTTCCCCTCACATGGTACCCCCAAAGCCAAAGAAGACAAGGACGCGCACCCTTGGAGAACTACCTTGTCCCAAGAATCTAAGAAAGAGCTGGATGGAGCTATGGCTTCTGGCTCAAGATAGGGACATCTGGAGGACAGAACATAGGCCCTATGTATGCTCCATTAAAGAGTGAAAGGAACTAATATATTATATTATTTTAATAATGGTGATCAGGTCATTCTTTTGCATAAAGAGCAAAGGTCCAGGAGACAAAATAAGTTAGAGAAAATAAAATTTTTCCTTGAGAAAAAGAAAAAAGGGCAATAATATAAACTCTCAAGAAGAAGGGGTAGAAGTGGAGGTAGTGGATAAACCTCCACCCTCAATTATTGTTTTCATAGAGCTTCTTAAGAAGACCTTCTAAAATCGAAAGAGATTAAGTTAAAATAAATACATTATGGGATAGAAACTTGGCCTTTATTTATTCTTTATTTTTGAGCCCACAAAATGACTAAAGATTTAAGAATATTAAAAAGTTTATTCAATTTCATTTATTATTAATATATGAAGAATATGTAGATATGAAATAGGAAATTAATAATAGTAAATTAAAACCATTACCTCTGTGTGTTGATATTCTTTAAATGGATGACAAAATTTTCATTTAAAGAATTCTTTACAACAATACTTTCAGTATCAATTCTTAGAACAAACAAAACTATATCTAAAATTCTTTCAAAAATAATTTTTTGAAAATGTGAAGATTTTAGCTTTTATTGGAATTGATGAGTTAAGTTTTTTTTTTTTTTTTTTTAATGAGCTAAATAAATGGATCAGGTCACCTTTCTTTGGGATAAATTTAATTTTCATTTTTAGTTAAAGTACAGACATTCACCAACAGCAAAACTAAAAGATTAGTTGAAGCAACTAGCTTATATGTGATGGACTATTTTCTTTTAATAGACTTAACGATTCAATATTTCAATTAATGCAGAGTTCATGCAGAAGCAGTGTAAAGTAAGTGAATTCCTCAGCATTAAAGTTGATGAATGTTAGCATTTGAACTTACTATTCCATGCAATCCCCCATAGTAAAATTATTTATTTTATTAATATACCAATGTACATTGAGATTCATTGCACTAAATAGTAAAATTTAAGGTACAGGTAAATCTCTACTCCTAATAGTTCAATTTTACTGTTGTAAAACAGTTACAGAGCAGAGATTTATGTATATAAATCTCCTTATATCTCCATAAATCATTCTTTACACCCAATATATATTTACACACACTCACTTAAGCACGTATCAAGGTTCGGTCCTTGGCAGATATAAAAGCCCCCTAGACCTGGAGTCGCTCTCATTCTACTTTCAGCCCTCAAGAAGCCATTTGGTATATGAAAGCTTGCCAGCTTCTTCCACCCCTTTTTAGTTTCCAACTATTAATCTCTCAGCCGTGATGAAATTTATTTGAATTTCCTTTGTCTTGGCCCAACTAATCTAGAGTCTTGCTTTTTCCACCGCTCTTTTCAGGTCTGTCAGTTTTCCCCTAATGTCGTCCTCATAATCGATGTCTTCCAGGCGAGAATGAATTTGACATTAAATACCTTTCCCTCCTGCTTACTCTGTGAACCTAATCCAGAGCAAGGATAAATAGGAGGGGTGGTAATATGCAGCCCTGTCTAACTCCGGCATTTGTTTGAAATGCGCTTTTTAACTTTCCTGGGTGTTCAACCTAGCAGCTATAATTTTTATAGACTTTATTACCCTTATAATTTTTTAATTTAGGTTCATTTTTTCAAGCATTTCTCAGATGAAGGCTTGCTTAATTTTGTCGAAGGTTTTAACAAAATCTATGAAAGCCAGGTACAGGGAAGACGGGTATTCCTGGGATTGCTCTAAAATGATCCTCATAGTGTTAATAAAATCAACGTAGGATGTATTTCTCCTAAAGCCATGTTGCTCCTTCCTGAATTTCCCTTTACTAAATCACTAATCCTGTTTAGGATGATATGTTTAAAAATTTTACTGTGTTCTGAAACCAGTGTGATTCTGTGCCAGTTATTGTATCTCATCAGGTCGCTTTTCTTTGGGGTTTTTATGATTAGTCCCATTTTTAAGTCATCGGGAAAAGTCTCATGAGTCTATATATTCTAGAAATAGGAAAGAAAGACTTTGGCGACTTAATTAGGAAGCGCTTTCAGGAATTCAGCAGGGTTGATATCATTTCCCCTGGTGCCTTACTGTTTTTACATTCAATTATGGCCTGCAGTGTTTCCCTCTCAGACAGTGGTTTGGCGTAGGTGGTTCCCTCATCGAGCTGCAAGGGGGGAACAGCAGATGCCTGGGAATCTCTTTTATCCTGTTTTGAAGGATTAAGGAGTTGTGAGAAATATTCTTCCTATCTTTAGCAGTGCTGTTCTTCATTTATGATGAGTTTTCATCAGTTCCTCTCACAGGTTTCACCAGCTGAAAACTTCTCTTGGATAGTTTCTTAGTAAACCTGTAAAGTTTATTGGGATCTTGTCATACAGCTGTTTTTTTCAGCCTCCTCAACTAGATCCTCCGATCCCTGCAGGCATAAGGCCATCGTTAGTAAAATGCCTATAAATATTGAGTATTTTCTTTTTAGCTGTTGTTAGCATCTTAACTTTCTTACTGTTTTACCAGCATATATAGCAGAACACAATCCGCACTCTAATTGGTAAATATCGGATTGTTGACCTATATTTGAGCATTCCACCTAAAGGAGTTTATGAATAATTGAATTACAATTACTAAAAAAACCAAATGTAATCCATTCATGAAGGATTAGTTGCTCATGTTATTTAGGATCAGTTCAGAGCAAAATTACATTAAATTTCAAAATAAGTTTGATGAGCTAAAAGTACTTCTGATGGGTTCAGCCCTTTTAAAAGCTGAATTGTGTTTAGAACTCGGAGTCATTCTTTCAATTTTTAATCCTTTTCTTAATTAGAAAAAATGGGCATGCTATGTAGTTGACGCATTGTAATTTTTTAAGGGGGAAGAAACAACTTTCTAAAATATGTAAACAATATTAATAAATACCTAAAATTCAATATGGAAGAAAGAATACCAAATCAATTTCCTTGATTTGATTATAGAAAAAAAATAGTGCTAGTTTAGAAATAGCAAATTTTAGAAAATCCATGTTTCCTGGCATATGTATTCACAAAACTTATAACCTACACTCAAATGAGTCTTTTTGAGTTGTTTATTTTATTTATCACATGGCCTGAAGACTCCATAAAATACCAATGTTCTATGAAAATCATAGGAAAGTGAGAAAATACATATACCATGTGGCTAGAATATATCGATATAAAATATCCTAATTAATGACATGAAGGACTTTAAAAATTAAGGTCCCAGAATATTCCAGTCTATGGTGTTAGTTTAAGCATAATCTTTAATAGTGGCCAGTCACTATTACACAAAGAGCAACAGTCCAGAAACTAAATAAATTAAAGGAAATAGAAATTTTCCTTGACAATAAATGGGGCCATAATTAAACTGTCAAGAAGTGGTGGAAGTAAAGATGAATGAACCTCCACTCTCAATGCTTATCTATTATAAGCCCCAAGCCTATGGAGATATCTCTCATTTCCAGGTTAAATATTAAGACTATTATTATATAATTCATTTTAATATTTGACTCAATGAATTTTAATAATTTATTTATAAATGTTTAATTTTTTGTTTTAGGTTTTTACACAGTTTTTAATAATACAATAATAATAAAATTTAACAATGATAGTTATATTTATGATAAAGCATCTTGTTATTGTATTTGTAGTGTTTTTGAAGATGACTTTTAAAGGTTAAAGGCACTTAAATTTAATTGAATACTTTGTGGGAAAGATAACAGCCTTTATTTAACACAAAAAAAACTATTTCATTTTCTCGAATTTTTACCTTTCACCTCTAAGGAGTCCACATCATCAAATTAATTTGTATTATTTAAAATAGAGGTTCTACAAGCTTTGATAACATTTAAAAACCTAAGTAGTTTTGGAGGATTATGAAGTGTAAAATTAACCATAAACTCTAGGAATTAGTTTTATTTTATGTCGGTTCAGTGCATTTTTTTATGTTTCTGAAATTATAGAAATCTTGATTTGTGTAAGAATATCCTCTTTTGCTTAACATGTTTCCAAATTAACATGCTGGGAACGTTGATTGATTCCTTTTCCATTTCTGTAAAGTAAGCATGTAACTCCTCACTATATTCAAGAATTTTCTCTCATATTTATTGTGTGATTATATGAATAATTGTTAATACAAGTCAGCGGTGCTTCTGTTAGAATGGAACCCTCACCAAGTTTCCCACCTGCATCCAATACTTCTTTTTGAGGATTCTGATTCTACCTTTCCCCATACACTCATTACAAATATTCCTTGGTGGTTTTCACACAGACTGTTCGTAGTTTTCTTGAAAAGTGGAACGTTACTGAATATCCCTTTGAATTAGGTAGCATCCTTTTTATGTAATATATAAATGAAAATTATTTTTAAATGGAGAGTTTTTTTTACCGTAGATATTATTATTAGATGTTTTTTGTTGGGGTTTGGTCAAGGTAGATTCAAAAAGTAGCAAATTTTAAAAAATGTGTATTTTTTTAAATTATCTGCCTATATTGTCATAATTTCAAAAATACACTTTTTTTATATAAATTTGTATCTTTTTGGATCTACCTTGACTGAACCCCAACAAAAACACTAATAAAATTATTTTCATGTCCAGACACTTATGACTGCTACTATATGATTACATATTTGAATTTATGAATCTCTTTCTAAGAAGAGTATTATTTTTATAAACCAATCTTTATTATTCTATTATTATTTATCTTTTTATAGCCCAAGAAGTGGTGGATAAAATCAATGCCTGCCCTAACATTGAATACCTTAACTTGGAAGGGAACACATTAGGAGTTGAAGCTGCAAAGGCCATTGCAAAAGCATTAGAAGATAAAAGTTACTTTAAAAAGGCACTCTGGAAAGATATGTTTACTGGAAGAAAAAAGGATGAAATTCCTGTCGCATTGGTGTGTACCTTTCTTTATTTTTTCAAGTATTTATTTTCTGACTAACTCACACACACACACACACACACACACACACACACACACACACACACACACACACACACACACACACACACACACACACACACACACACACACACACACACACNACACACACACACACACACACACACACACACACACACACACACACACACACACACATATATATACACTTTTGTGCAAACATGTAAGCTCTCATACCGAGGATTCCCCTAAATCAATTGGTCAAACTTCAGGTATTGTGAGAAGATTGATAATGAAAAGGCAAATATTTAATATATTTTCATTCGTTCTATATGTTCAAAATCATAATTATAAATATATTTGAATGAATAAATCTGTTTAGAATCTATTAAAATTCTTTTCAATGTATATGTGTGTCTTTGATTTTTAAATATGTCTTAGTACAGTTAATATATTTTTTGTAATTATCCAAGTATTTGTTAGTATAGGTATGTATGTATAATTATAGATGCAAAATAGTAACAATAACCATTGTTTGGCATTTATTAAAAAATAACCTAATCATTATTAGGCATTTATCAAATTTAATTGTAACTGGGCAAGCAAGTAACAAATTTTGTTATTGCAGTAGTTATTTGCTTACTTACTTAAGTTTAATTTTTATAACTATAAAATTTTTACAGTAAGTGTTAGCATGAGAAGGCATACATAATTGGTTCTACTTTCGGTTTTAGAACTAGTGTTTAATTTATATGTAGATATATGATGATGTCAGATATATTAAAAATATAAAAATTTTAAGTAAAGCTTCTGAAGAGATGCCAAAAAGGGCATGCAACTTGTAAAGTAATGTCTAAGTTTTTGAAATATATTAAACATGGTTGATGATTGGTTGGCCATCTCGAATATCATGTGAGAATGGTCGGGGTTTCGGCCAGGAAGAAAAAAATATACACCAAAATTAGGAGTAATATTTTTATTTATGCCAACGTTTCGGCTTAGCTAGTAAGCCATCATCAGGGCAATGGCGTTGAGTGGAGAAATCTCCCCAGGGTGGTTGTTCACATTGTAAACTGCAGAAAACAACTGGGTTCTGGATTCAGTTGTTTTCTGCAGTTTACAATGTGAACAACCACCCTGGGGAGATTTCTCCACTCAACGCCATTGCCCTGATGATGGCTTACTAGCTAAGCCGAAACGTTGGCATAAATAAAAATATTACTCCTAATTTTGGTGTATATTTTTTTCTTCCTGGCCGAAACCCCGACCATTCTCACATGAAATATATTAAAGAGTACCTAACTTATAGTCAGAAAATTTACCCATCTTGATAAATATGGTTACCCATAAGAGAAAAATGTGTATTAATAGCACAATAATTGATACACACTAATCAACATAAAATGTGTATTGATACACAATAACAACTACAAGAAGTGGCTTACAGAGATACTGATATGATACGTTCTTACTTAAACTGGCCAGAGACAAAGTAAGAGCACAACTACAGAGCAAAGGAGTGATGGCCTAGGAGAGATTTAAGCTAGCTCAGGTCTTCTGTATATTTATATTTTAGAACCTTTGCCCTTCTTTTTTTTTTTTTTTTTTTAATTCTTCTCTTGTGTTATATTCAAATTTTTGCAAAATNTATATAAATTTATTAAATATTTAGAATTATTAAATGCTGATTCAATTATATTCTTATAATATGAGCCTTTTAAGTCATTACTTTTTTCAATTTATGATTAATACATAATAGAAAGCTTTCTTTTTGTGAGAAGAGAAGCTTTCCATTTGGATGGAGAGGAATAAACTAAAAAAATGATGTATAGGAAGAAGGAAAGTATGCATTCATCTTTCGGTGTAATATGAATTTAACATAAAGAAAGAGGGAGAATGGGAAAGGCAGAAACAAATGAGAACAAGATGGATGAACGGAGAGAGGAGATGGAATAGGCAAGGTAAAGAAAGAGAGAGAGAGTGATATAATTGATTAGATGGGAAGGGGAGAGTGAGGGTGGATTTCCTAGTCTATTTAATTTGTATTCAACAGTTTATTAATGAGTAAACGTTTATTATATTCAGTGAATTTAGTTGACATTTTTATATTTTGTGTTTACCAGCAAATTTCCTTAAATATAAGCCTAGTGTAATAAAAAGTTTGAAATTACATTACATAAATAGTGATTTTATTGAGTCTTGTGTTGACTTACAAGATATTTTTAGATATAAAACAAGATTTTTTTTTAGTTCTTGTATTTACTTGCAAATTTCTTTAAATAATCATTTTAAAGTAAAATTTTTGAAATTACGTTAGTGAAAAAATTGTGATATTTAGTGAATTTACTTGATAATTTTCACTTATTGTGTTTAGTAGCTAAATTTCCCTAATTCAGTCTGCTTTAAAATGAATTAAGAAGTTTCAAATGACACTAAATACATTTGTAAATACTTTATTTTGGTTGTGGTTTTTTTATCCCACGTAAATTATAAACAATTCATGAGAGGGAACAGAATAAAAAAATCCTGGATCCTGGATCTCCTGCTATCCGGGCCGGTATGCTGACCGTTACATCACAAGGACTAGCTAGATATCTCATATTATTGGCACGAAGTTCTCGTCTTTCTCGTAAGTTAGGCTCTCGCTAGTGAAGAGGGAATTGAGTGAGATATCTAGCTGGTCCTTGTGGTGTAACGGTCAGCATACCAGGCCCGGATAGCAGGAGATCCAGGTTCGATTCCTGGCGAGGACAGATAGATTTTTTTATTCTGTTCCCTCTCATGAATTATTTATAATTTACGTGGGATAAAAAACCACAACCAAAATAAAATATTTAAAAATTAAAATTTAATAAAGTAAATGACGAGAGCCGACAAAATGTATGACAATGTCAGCTACTTCGAGTTTAAGACGAAGTTCTCGTCTTTCTCGTAAGTTAGGCTCTCGCTAATGTAGAGGGAATTTAATGAGATATCTAGCTAGTCCTTGTGGTGTAACGGTCAGCATACCGGTCCGGATAGCAGGAGATCCAGGTTCGATTCCTGGCGAGGACAGATAGATTTTTTTATTCTGTTCCCTCTCATGAATTGTTTAAATACATTTGTAGTATTTAACAAATCTACATCTTGCATTCAATAGCAAATTTTCTTAACGCTTAATGCTTTAATGTGTGTATAACAGTTTTTAATGGATCTGTTTTATAATTTATCATGTTTTTTGAATTTAATTGATAATTTTTCATCTTTTGTTTAGAATTGTTTGTACTAAAGAAATCCTTGTTTAATGTGTACTAATTTAAGTACCAATAATTTATCAACCTTTTACTGTGAAGTTAACAATTAGTAACAGATTCACTTAAAGGTGTGTGATATTAGACAGATATTTTCATTATCTTGCATATAGCTTCAACTAAGAATTCCCGTAACTGAACCTGCTTTAATATGTAGTAAAAAGTTTAAAATAATGTATCATAAAAACTTAAGATATTTCATGAATTTCATTTGAGTTAATTCAAATTTTTGCAACTTTTGATGATAATTTGTGCATCTTGTATTTAATAATGAGTGGAAGGGGAGATTGAAAAGGTGATAGAGAGCGAGAGGAAGAGAAAGGGGAAAGTAGAGAGGGGCAGGAAGTGAGAGAAATTTTATAAAAATATTCTTACAACATTTCAAAATAACAAATTTAATCAATAAAAAATAAAGTGTTCCCTAAACGTTTCTAGTGAACATTAGAATCCCTACTCGGCTGCTACTGAGAGTGCCACAGACAATAATATTATGAAATTTATATATGCACTGGATCAAACTATGTTATTTCAAGTTTCAGAATGTTTTAATATTATTATGCCTATTTGTGAGACTCAAAACTGAGTCATTCCCCCTGCATTTTCTTTAAATCAACATTTCACATAGATAATTACCTATTTGGTATATCTTTGTCTCCAAAACAAATATAAAGATATATCAAACATGTATGTTTCATTACATATACAATTTTTCTGAGAAAATTGTACTGCATCAAGTGAAGATATGCAGTAGCTTTCAACACGAATTTCAATCAGCTAACATATTTACATAATTACTCAACTCTATTTTCTTTCACCTTAAGCATTATATATTATTCCTCTTTAAATTCAATCTTTATCACTGGCTGATCATAAGCCCAATGAAATTATGGACTTATGTCTATTGTTTTACTATAAACAAAATCGTGGTTATTTCAATTGCGCATCATATATATATATA
>KZ806962.1:379884-426994 GCA_000696205.2 Oncopeltus fasciatus | reverse complement strand
ATTAAAAGTATTATATAAGTATATAAAAATATTAAAAGTAAATAACAAGAGTCATTTAAACAGCTTGACAATGTCATCTCCTCTGAGCATAAGACGATATATTCGTCTGCCTCGGAAGTTAGACTCTCGACACTAGTACGGGGAATTTAATAACTTATCAGACTTATCGCGGTAGCGTAAATGGAAGACGCACCGGCCCGGATAGCAGGAGATCCAGGTTCGAGTCCTGGCTGGGAGAGTTAGATTCTTTATTCTGTTCCTTTGCGCTAAAAATTGTTCAATTTTACGATGTTATTCAGAAGAAAAAGGCTGTTAAATATATCACGAATAGTTGCAAAGATATTTACCTGGAAGATCAGTCAGAGACACCCTATTTATTTACCTAAGTGGAGGACAAATTTTTATCCTTGAATTAAAAAAAACATTTGATTTATCTCAAATTAACTGATAATTGGTTACTTATAGTTGATTAGTGACCACTTTTATGTTAGAATTAAAATTAAAACATTTTATTTATTGAATATAGGTGTTTTAATTATTTGGAAATAGATCTACCTTATTAAATAGAAGGATTTGCCATTCGGAGATAATGTAACTGTAGTGCTACATATGATGTGTGTTTCACACACTCAGAAGTTTGTGTAGGCATGAAGGCATTCGTTCATTTGTGTTTGTGTGGTTTATATGTATTTTGGTTTCTTTTTAGTGAGTGATTTCTAAAGGAATGTAGCTATTGAGGTTGTTTTCATGATTTTTTTTTTTTTTTTTCGATAATTTCTCTGATCCCACGTAATAGATGCAAAAAATTGTAGTCGCTAAAATATGTGTGAAAATGTGTCTTAATACTCTAATCTTATAAACCACAGATTTTATTTTTTCTTAATAAAATTCTGCTTGTCACTACATGTAAAATAAAATATTGAGTATATTATTCAGATAATTTAGACCATTGTTAGAGCTAAAATATCAAGTGTGATGAAAAATGTTTTTTGTTGCAGTGGATGTATTAAGATTAAAGTAATGAATTAACACAGATTAGTCTATTGATATTACATATCTAATTTATGTTATATGAAAATTTTAATTAATAATGTTCATCAAAAACTATGATTAGTAAGTTGCTTAGTTTATAAAGCTTCTGTGTGACAGTGAGTGATTGCATAAAGTGAAAGAAGTAAAATGAAAGAAAAACTACTAATGCTTTGATTTGTTAAGTTTTACTTATGCTTATTCTTTTTCTTTTTACAGTGAAGATGAAGGTTGTGAAGATGATAATAGTGATGGGGAAAATGAGGATGAAAGTAATGATGAGAATTGTGACCTTGAAAAGGAGAAGAGCTGGTCTGGGACAGAAGATGAAGACTCTGACCAAAAGGAAGACTATAGCAGTGAAGAAAGTCCTGAAAATGAGGACATAATACAATCTGGTCATATTTCACATCCAAAGGTAATACTAGATTCTTGCTTGCTTTATCCATTCCAAAATCTTGTTTTTATCTTTAAGAAATCAAGCTATTCTCAATTGTAGCATGACTAACAGATCTTTTCAAAAATTTATTTGATTCCTCACATTATCATTATATCTCTCTTCACTCCTCACTGACGAAGGACAAGAGATCCCTGAAAATTTTTCTTCTTGAGATTTGTGATTTTTATTTTATTTTTGTGTGCACTGCACTCTCTATCTGTTCTTGATTACTATATATCTCAGCAGCAAGTGTTTCATTTTATATATAAATTATATATATATANAATTTTATGAATGGGCGTCAGTTATTAGATTCAAGTTCTATTGCAATTTTAAGCAAATATGATGGGATTTGAAATGATTAAAGAAAGATTAAGGAACTTAATCTGAGTTGATTATCAATACATATATATAAATTAATTTAATGATTCAATTTGCACAGAACCTTATTCAGTTTTACTCAAACTATTAGTTGAGTCATACAGCTTAAACCTTTTTTATGATGCATGGAAAGTATGATTCACCGATTTAGGCGATCTGCAACTCTTGAAATGTAACTGTATTTTTCTTATATGATTTTAGTGGGGGTTCGGTCAAGGTAGATAAAAAAAAAAATACAAATTTAAAAATAAAAGTGTATTTTTTAAAAAGATTATGTGCCAATGTTCCGGCTTACATTGTAAGCCGTCTTCAGGGCTTCCTATCATGAAAACGAGAGAGGACGTCCTGTCCCTAAGTTCACATTTCCATGACTGAAAGTTACATTGTAAGCCTAAACATTGGCAGATAATCTTTTTAAAAAATACTCTTTTTTTAATTTGTATTTTTTTTAATTTTGTATTTTGACCGAGCCCCAAATAAAATCATCTAAGAATAATATCTATGGTCAAAAAAACTCTCCATCTGTAACTGTATTTTGTGTTGTCACTTTTCTTGCAGGATAGATGTTAGTATGGTTGTGTATCCCCTACCATAATTTTTAAGATACTAAAATGTATGAGGATTTGTGCTTCTTTTCACAGCCCTTGGTATTATTTAGTCAATGTCTTAAACTAGTAAACCAGGCTTGAGGAAACTTTGAGGCTGACCTAATCCTCTCCGACAATATATTCCATGACAAAAACTTTTTAAAAAAGTTTGTTATTCGTATGTTGGAGGAGACGCATTTTCTTTTTAAAATAGAAACCAAGTTTGATAAGGCTTTTCATTGAATCCCTTAAAAGAATCCATTTTTTTTTTTTTTTTTTTTTTTTTCCGTTTTTTCTTCTGGGTTGGTCTTCAGGGCTGAAAAGAGAATGAGACCTGTAAAAGAGAGATTTAAAAATCCAGGTGGTATATAATTACCATGTTTTATACACCAGGTGGTGCATAATCCCGGCATGGTCTGGTCCTTGGGCGAAGCCTGCCTTCCCATTGGTTGATACTGTGTTCTGGCGGCTGGTCTCTAGCTAGTCAGGCAGTTGGTCACTGATTGGTTGGATCCTCTTGTCAATTAGCGCTGGTTTCCAGTTTTTTACTGAGTTTGTATCCGTCTTCCCTGTTGATATTTTTCGGATTCTTGGTTATTTCGATGGCTTCTCTGATGGTCCACCGATAGTAGTTGCTTTCCCGGGTCAGTATTGAAGCATCTTCGAATTTGATGTGGTGGCAGGTGATGACGAAGTGTTCTGCTAGAGCTGACCTCTCTGTGCGTCCATGTTTGATGTCTGCGATGTGTTCTTTGAGAAGAACACAACAGAGCAAAGATACTCTCTGAACCAGCCCAACTGCCGAAAGAAAGAAGACACTTGAAGACCGCCTTCATAAAAAATGGCTACGACCGCAACACTATAGACAAGATCCAGAGGAAGAGAAATGGGCAGCGCAACAAGGAAGAACGAGAAGCCGAAGAATTCCAAGGACAAGTGACCATCCCCTACGTCAAAGGGACAACAGAGAAGATCGCCCGAATACTTAAAAATCACAAGATAAGAACAATGTTCAGCTCAGACAGAAAAATAACAGACATCCTTCCGAAACCTAAGGATAAACTTGGACATCGGACTCCAGGAATTTACAAGATTCCCTGCTCCTGCGTAACTTCTTACATCAGTGAAACCGGAAGGACGATAGACACCTCTCTCAAAGAACACATCACAGACATCAAACATGGACGCACAGAGAGGTCAGCTCTAGCAGAACACTTCGCCAACACTTGTCACTACATCAAATTCGAAGACGCTTCAATACTGACCCGGGAAAGCAACTACTATCGGCGGACCATCAGAGAAGTCATCGAAATAACCAAGAATCTGAAAAATATCAACAGGGAAGGCGGATAAAAACTCAACAAAAACTGGAAACCAGTGCTAATTGACAAGAGGATCCAACCAATCAGTGACCAACTGCCTGACCACTCCAGAGACCAGCCGCCAGAACACAGTATCAACCAATGGGAAGGCAGGCTTTGCCCAAGGACCAGACTACGCCGGGATTATACACCACCTGGTGTATAAAATGGTAATTATATACCACCTGGATTTTTAAATCTCTTTTCAGCCCTGAAGAAGCCATCACATGATGTGCGAAAGCTCGGCAAATAACAACAACTTGACACAGTCCAACCCGGAAGAAAAACCGGTAAATACATCTGACGACCGTCGTAGCCTACGTGAACAAGAATCCATTTTTTTTGGAAATCTGATGAGAAAAATAGGCATGGGTTTGGGAGGGGATAAAAAAGTTGTAATGTCTTGTTGTTAAGTAATGAAAATAATTAATAGAACATAATTGTTGTAAAATAAAGTTTTCAAGCATTTATGTTCTGTAACATTTTTATACAAAATATTTTTAAGGAAGAAACTTATGAATGTAATTAATATTCTATAAATTTAATTATTTATTAATGTAATGTAATTTTTTTTAAACTTCTACCAAACTACCTATTCAACTTTTATATAATTTGAATGCATAAGCTGTGATATAGTTGTGAGTGATGTAAGAGGTTTTTTAAAAGAAATACAATTGTATGAGGTAACATCTGCCAGAGAAGGGTATAGGGTCTTTTAATTTTGTCTATAAATATTTGAGTATTTCGTTGTTGGGAAAGGCTTAAATTATGGCTTTGTTAATTTTTTTGGATAAATTAGGATAAAAGAAATGTGGAAATGTCACTGAAGTGATGGAAGGAGTGGAATAGGAATCATAAAATTTATTGATAAACCTGTGTACTAAATGTCTCGGGAAGCAGTTATTCTAAGGATGTCAGTTGTACGTTTGACATGTTTGTTGTGGAAAACAGGGTCGGAGAAATTAAGTTTTGAAAATGAGGGATTTTGCTATATTAATTTTTTGGTAATTAGAGTAGAGTTAAAATGAAGGTGTCTGGAATTTGTAGGTTTAGTCGGTAAGTATGGAGTCCGTCTTGGTTTGTGATAAGGAGTAATTTTATGAATGGGCGTCAGTTATTAGATTCAAGTTCTATTGCAATTTTAAGCAAATATGATGGGATTTGAAATGATTAAAGAAAGATTAAGGAACTTAATCTGAGTTGATTATCAATACATGTGATTCACATATTTTGTTATGAAAAAGGTGTTATCCGAATAAGAGAGAATAAAGGTCATTTAGTGTGATGTTACTTTCCCATGACAAGTCCACAGATTTGTTTAAAAAAATTCGTTTTGAAATAAAAAGTTACCGGGGTTGTAGCACACTAAGAGCGTCTGTGGCTAGTGTCTCTAGACACTTTCTTAAAGACATTCTCACTGTGCTACAAAAAACAAAGAGTCTTTATTACATCCACACACACAAAAAAAAGAGATTAAAGTCTGAGTGAAATTTAAACAATAAAAATTAAATTTAGGAAAATTTCCATTAATATTTGTTTAACGTGACATGCAAATTGATCTCAAGAATCCAAATTCCTTAATCATATCAATCTTCAGCTATTGTGCAAGCTACTATCACCAGTTAAGGCCAGAGATTATTCTGAAAATAATCTTTCTTAATTATAAATTTTATATCATTCTTGATATGTGTCTTATTTTAATGTCTGTTTCCCTCCTTTTTTTTTTTTCTTTTTTCTTTCCATATGCTTCCAAAAAATGTTGATTACAGCCTTAATGAAATTCCAACCCACTCTTAGTTTCTTAATAAATAATTTACTGTTTTAATTTTAGGCAAATTTAGTTGTAGTATTAGACCTTTCATTAAAACATTTAATGGCTTTTGAAGAAATTTAGCTATTGAGGTTGTCTCATGAAAGATTTTTTTTTTTTTTTTTTCTTATTCTAAAAATAAGAAGGCGCTAGAAATTACATTTCTAAATATCCTTCATAGTGATATTTTTTTTTTCTTTCATAATAATAATGTTATTGAATATAAATGTTATAAAATTTCATTTTACACTGATTTTGTTCTATAAATATTTTCTTTAATATTGATAACAAATGAGATATTTAGGTTTTAAATTTAGGACCCCCATCCACTTGACTAATTTGGGCAAATAATGCACTTCTCTAACAGTTCACAATAAGAAGCTATAATATCAACTTTAAATTTAAAAATTATGGATGCTAGAGCTGAAGAAAAATTACACACACACACTATATATACATATATATACACACACACACCTACAACACACATGCACATTAATGTGCATTTTACCACACTTCTTAAACATATTTTGACTGTTTCTTTTAACTCTTCTTCTGTTAAATTTATCCAATTCTTCCATGAGGATTCTCTTTATCTATTTAATTTCTAAGATACCATCTGTGTTTAATATACAAGTTCCTGGCATGTATTTTTTTTTCTTTTTTTTTTTAAGTCAAAACCAACTAATACTTTTATTCATTTAATATTGGTAACTGAGGAAAAATGAATTTACGTAAACATTGTTTTTGGGTGATATGTTCAACAGCTTGGCAAGTTGAATGAGATTAATATAGCGGCTTAAGCTAAGGAAAACCTTAAAAATTCAGAAATATGTTTCTTAATGGGTAGCAACCCATCCTGAGAATCTCCTATTTGTCAAAAACAACCTTGTCTAGTGTGAGCCAAACATATTCATTCTGCTTATGTTGAATTGTTGTGGAAGTTGTGCAAATTAGCACAGATTAGAGGACAAATTAGTCCTCCTTGAACTCCTGCCCATAAATTTTTCAACCCTAATAGAACTAAGTAGAGTACTCCTGGGCTGATAAATGTAAAGATTCTGGTAACATCCTGATCAGGGAGGGGAAAAAAATAATTTCTTGAAAATTAATCTTTGTCAAATGCATCTTTCTCATTTTCTCAAAATATTTATTGAATGAAATTATTTTTTCTAGTCCAGCCAACGGAAGCAGAAGTTGAAGTTGTGTTTGGTTGTGGAAACCAATGAGAGGATAGGACCACTAGGTAGTCTTTTGATGTAGTGATTTCAATTAATATTGAATATATGAACAAGGATGTTGAACGAGTTAAAAATAACTCGTAGTTTGTGGAACAAGTAGCACTCTGCTTTGGATTGCTGGAAGAAATCAATTTATGAAATTATTGAAGTTAAAAGCTCTTAGCTTAAGTTAATAATACAGTTCTAAAAACAATTTTACTACCATAGTGGATACTAAGAAGTAAATTTTGTCTAACTTAAATTCTTTAATAAATTCCATGGTTCAATTATTTTTTCCTGTTTTTTTGAGTGTGTGAAATTAATATTACAAATAATGAAACTTATTCTTAATATTTACATTTTCAGACTGGAAGCGCTAAAGAATTTTTAGAAAATCCCACTGATAGTAACTTATACAAATTAGGAGATTCAGCTGTGTCATCAATTGTACAGGAAATCAAGGTATTTGCTACTTTTATCACAATTTTTTTTTTTTTTTTACCTCATTTCATTTTCAATCTTTTAATTTATCTCTCTAGCTTTTTTAGCTGCTTTATCAATAGTTGAACTAAAAATTGCATAAACTTTCATAATTCTAGCAGGGTATATTGCAAAAAAAATTAATTAATTAATTAAATAATAAAAATAACAATCTTTGGGGCTAAAAAATTTCATCATCAAGAAAAGTTAACTTTAAATAAAGCTTAATCACATCACAAATAAAAGTGAGAATGTGTTAAAATTTCTAAAATAATAATAAATGAAGTGGACTTATATTTACTATCTTGCCTGGTTACCTACACCTACACCTACACCTATACATACAGGGATTACCTATTTTTCTCTTGGTAATTTAATTCAGATTTCGTTTAATTTAAATGAAACAACCTGAGTTTTTTATGTTTTTTTTAGAAAGAATTCATAGATGATGCTCTATAATTAAGGAAGGATTTTCTTCATCATTTATTTGAAACATTGAATCAATTAGAGTAATTTTGATAGCAAGTGTCTGTTTTCCTCTTGAGACCACTCTTTAATGCATTTTTTTTTTTTTTTTTTATGTCTATAAAAATTATAGCCATTATTTTCTATTCTCTGTTGGGAGATGTGACTAATGCGTGCATGCGTGTATGTGTGTGTGAGTAATAAGAACAGGAAGCATGTAGGTGGTAAGAACACACACACACAAAAAAAACACAGAGTATCAAATTTTTGTGGAGACTTTTCGCCCTTCTTTAAAGAGGAGTGAAAAGAGACTAGCCAGTCTCTTCGATCCTTCGACAAAGAGCGATAAGTCTGCCCAAAAATTTGATACTCTTTGTGGGTTTTTTTAACATATTTTCCCCTCTCTTGAGGAAACCACTGAGTTCCATTGGACTAACTATTTATATTTGATAATCAGATTTAAATTCACTGAAGAAGAAACAAATTTTTTTGTTTTAGAATTATTTATTTTAAAAATTTGTATTAATTCTCTTACAAACCGTTTAAAAACTGTTTGAAGCTAAATTAAATGCTTTAGATTTTCTAAACTATTCTGAGTAGTTACCATATTTATCGTATTTGAGGGAAAATCTCCTAATAATTATTGTGTTCAGTGGAAAGTGTAACAGATGTCTTAATTAAAGTCAATATTTCACTATAAATTAAGTGTTATTTATTATAGGTTTATTTCAAGGAAAACAAATAATTTCAATTTGTACCATGACATGACTTAAAATTTGTTTTTCAAATTGTCTAATGACCCTCTGACTCTCTAATAAATGTTCACCTTAGAGCTCTCAAATGGCTTCAGTTATTAATGAACTCATCAATGTTTTGCAAAAGTAAGTTTAAATATTATATTTGGTCTCTTTATTTTGATGCTATATTCGAGGACCTAAACTTTTGGTTCATTCAAAATTTTAAATGTAAATATGGTATATTTCATTCAATGGATTCAAAAGTGCATCATAGGACCAGTGTGAATGGCTTGTTTTCCTTATGAGAAATTTTCTATAAGTAAAACTTAATTATATATGAGTGTTCCAGTTCTCATATTCTAACTAAAATTATTAATTTTATTGTAGTAAATTGATCCTATAGTTTCCTTCCTCTTAGTGGATAAAATATGTTACAATATTTGTTGTTGATTAGATACAATATATTATTCATTACTCTTAATAGCGATTCTTCATTAATGGATTAAGCCTGCTCTGTCTTGTTCTCGAAGACTTCCAAGGTTTGAGTCAACATACATATATTCTTCCAGTTTGGATCATGTCCCTTTATTTTCATCATGCTCTGAGCTTCTTCTGGATTACAATAGAACTGTGGAAGGATGAGAAGGACAAGTAGTATGGAGTATTTAAACCGTTTGGTTCTGGTGTTACGACCGAAGCCTGTCTCCCCAGGCACAAAACAGAGCAGTATTCATATTTTTTTCTTCCGGTTTGGACCTTGAACACGGTCCAAAAAGGCAGAAGAAAATATGAATACTTCTCTGTTTTATTGTCATCATTTAATCCTTTACTGCTTTTGCAAGATGCAAAGCAATAAACCTCTCGTTGAAAGTTTTTTATTTTCATATCCTTATGTTGCATTATTTCATTCTAGTTTACTCCCAAGTAGGATATATACCATGAGCTTGAATAAACACAAATCATATGAACTTTTCTGTTGCTTATCAAGGATAGCTTTACCTTCTGAATTTCAACGACAAAAAATCATGCAATAGTATTCAATCTGGGATTTAACAAGACAATTACACACTAACATTTGTAAAGGACAAATGGAATAGTGCTTCTCCAAAAATTATAATATGACTCTCAGATCCTTTATTTCAGACATCGAGATAAGTGTATTATATCTTTCTGGCAAGAGTGCCACACAGAATACTAACTGATATCAAAAGGTAAACAATCTTCCTTATTCCAATGATAAACAATACAATAAAATTGTAACAGCTAAGCACCTTATAAAGTTAAAAATTTTATTTATAAAAGACTAAGTTATTATCAAATCTAACTAATAGTAGTGGGAATTACCTGAAATGTCAAGTGTAGGCATTAAATGTAGGTTTTTTTTTATTGCAGCCATTGTAATATTTAGTTTAGAGCAATGAAATCAATTTTTTTTTTTTTAATTTTTATATAAAGAATATTCTAAGTGTAATGAATTATATGAGTTGGAAAGTATACATATATATATAGGATTGCTATCTTAGATTTTATTTTAGTTATGAAAAAATGTAGAGCATAATATTTCCTAAGCCTTATTTACTGAAGCTTAAGTTTTAACATTTAAGATAAGAATTTAATTAAATTAAAATCTTCCCTAATAAATTAATATATTAGGGAAGATATGTACAAGTATTATATTACGATTGCTGAGTACTTAACCCTACTCTTTCTTCCCAACTAGTATACAATGAATATGTAAATATATTTCTTATAAATTATATTATATTTATTAGATTATTTTTACTCTCTTGGCTAATCATCAAAGCAGTACTCTAGAACTTTGTGAAGTGTTGTATCTAAGCAGTAGCAAGTCACCTCTTTTTTTTTTTNTTATTAATGAAATATAAAGGAAAAATTTTTAAAGACAATTTAGAGACTTAATTGAGAGGGACCTTGCAGGTAAAATACAATTTTTATAATGGAGTATTCCGAATCATCGAAGCTTTGTTAGTAGTAGTACCAATCGGTATATATATTTATATGCTTCCCTTTAACTGTTGTTAGGGGCTTACTGTCACAATGAACTTATATTGACAACAAACCTTTAATGTTTCAATTATCGATTGTACAAGAAATCAACTTTTTTTTTCATTTTAGAACAAGCAACTACTGACGTCATGTTTACTATTGCAGAGTAGCTATTTATTTTGGTTAGTTGTTAATTATAGATGGTGCATTCATAATAAAACTAATCAATGTATCCAAAGCATTTCCTTGGACTAGTATCCAAAGCCATTCAGAGTTACTCCATAACAATTTCATTAGAGGTGCCATTAAGTCTACCACCTGGAAAATATACTTTTGAATATAAATAAAAGAGTTAATGGTCCTCTGAATCTCTAAACGTTAGGGATCTATCTATCTCAATATATGAATATCACTTCTTTTTTATAATATTGCATTTAATCTTTGTTAAATGCAGCACTACCTTATTGAGCTCTTTTCATTATCTTTTCCCCCAAAAGTTCGTGTTTTTCTTTTGATCCTCCAATGACTATTAAAGTAAAAAATTGCATTTCCAAATTACTATATTTTCAACATTTCCAAATGTTTTTTCAACAGCCCTTTGGAACTCTTCAGGAATATCAGAAAAACTGTAAGGAAGAATGAGGCATTTAAAGACAAAAAGAGTAGCAAAATAACTTTATCGTGATTCCTTAAGGAGTGGAAAATTATGAAAATCTGAAATTCAAAATCCCAAAAATGTTTTTTATCTGAGCTTTAGTGTAGCATCCTCTAAAACTTAGATTTCCTGATACTACATTCATTTATATTTGGTCTTTATAACAGCTTATAAAAATAACTCTTCTGATTTAGAAGTAAAACCCAGTAAATTTACTAATTTCATTGAACATTTTTAAGGGCATAATACTAACCTCAGCCCCAGTGTCTAATTTACATTTACTAGTACATCCTTATTTAATAAATTTTCAGACCAATAAGAAGGTTTATAGAATTAAGATTAGCTCTAATCCCTGAAACAAATTTGTTTCATTTGTATTCTCTTCTGATTGCCCCCTCTTATTCTTGATCATAGGTTTTATTCTCATATAATGATTTAATTGTAGCCAATGGTCCCCCCCCCCCTACAATTTTAGAAGTCTCTGTAGGGATGTTAAATAATGAGCATCCTCCCTATCAATTTCAGAAATCTCTTAATGATTGAGCACACTTCAGTTTGACGTAAAAGCCACTCAATTATAAGAATATTGACTCAATCCTGGTGCTGTAAGTTCAAATTCATTACTGTAAAAGCTTTTATCAGTAATTAAAGCATACTAAGTGTTGCAGGTGTTTTAAATAGTTGGTATACTTTTATTTATGTGAGTTTCTTTTGAAGCCCTATTTCACTGGGTTCTGAGAAATTATAAGTACTATAAAAACTGTATATTACTTGAACTGAGTGCATTATGTATTTAATTATTATTTGTGTGAAATAGTTATTGTTGATTATGCCAAGTTTTAGTCAAAGTAATCAATTAACAACATGTGAAGGCAGCCCGCATGGAATTTTTTTTTTATCAGGTAAATATTTCCATTAGGATCCCCTTTGAAGATAATAAGTACAAGTGAAATACTTGGGTTTAAGAATTTTTTCATAGATAATTATAAACTAAAGTATTGGTGGTCTCAAAAACTTTGAAATCAGTAAAACATTGAGAGAGAGAAAAAAAAAATGGGATTTTTGTGGTCCAATCAGAGCTTATTTAGAGTTTTTAATCTTCTGTACAATTAATTTAATTTTGTAATAGAAAACATTTATGTGTCACATTTTCTCATAGTTCTGGATTATTAGTTTGTTGAAATGTTTTTAGGTTCTTCAAGATTCTGCTGTTACAGAATTAAATGAAGTAGCTAATCCTTTTAAGACTAAAGAGGACCTGTCTCATAAAGAGTTAAATAGAGAATTTGAGGCTCCTAGACAGAATAGAGAAGAACTAATGACATTTCAGTTCAATGAAGAATCTAAGACATCTAAATTGTATGAAGAACCCAAAATAATAGAATTGAATGAAGGAGTTAAGATTTCTGATTGGGATGTGTTAAATGGGGAATTTAAGTCTTGTATAAAACGTAAATTGGTTAATCATTTCATAATGGAGAGAAAAAATGTTCCATTTTCTGAAATGTCTGAGCTAAAGAACATTTCCTCTTCAGTTTTTCCTACAAAATCTTCCTCACAGAATGAAGATTCTTGTGAAATAGTTGCCAGGCTAGTAGCTACAAAGCTACGCCAGATGGATGTTACTAATTCTCTTCTAGCTGAGAGATTAATCAATCAAGTCCTTCATGAAGGTCTTTTAGGAAACTTGAACCCTGATTCTAACCTTGTTTTGAATTCATAGCTGCACAAAATATTACGGGCTACTGTTCCTTTTATTGTTTTAGTACTTAAATATTCCTGTTCAATTTTAGTAACTAAGCATGTTTAAAAGTTTTTATCAAATAACTCATTGTTTTTAAAATTAATTTAATTCAGTTAATGTAAATAAGTTTTTTGTTGTTTCTACTCTGTTATATCTCAGTTTTAGATTTAGATTTTTACTTATTAGATGTATTATCCACAAATTTTACTTGTACAGGTTATTAAATAAAATTGTTCTGTTTTATTATTTAGATTTTTTTTATTTTTTCCAGTTATTTGAAATATTACTAAGTAACAAAATTGTATCTGGAGAATTAAGGAAAAATCTGTTTCATGGGTTTACATATCTTTTTAATGCCACCAACATTAATTAGTTATTTATTTCTGTTAAATTAGGAATTAAAATAGTTATATCTTAAAGTTAATTTCTGAGAATGTTAGTACTTGTTTTCTGATAAGCGAGATTGATCTCAGAGCACTTATTTCCCTAATGGCTTAGGTTACAGTTTTGAAGATTAATTAAGCAGTTTATTAATAATATTTTTTTGTTTTTCCTCTTATATTTTTAAAAATTCACAATTGATCAACACTCAAGATATTTTGAAGTAAATCACTTTATTCTGTGTGTTTGCTTGCACAGATCACTAATCCCTTTAGGGTTTATATATTTATTTCCAAATTATTTATAAAATTATTCTACAATCTTATATAAAACAATAATTATAGGTCTGTTATTTCAAAAGTAAAAGAGAGATAAAGATATTGTCACATTTGCTTGTTTCTTTCACTACTCATCATAAAGGTGCATGCCATCTAGTTGCCTTTTTTTTTTTNTTTCCTTTGTATCCTTGTGTATATATTGTAAAATATTTAATTTGAAATCAATGCTTCATAGAATGAGGGATAACTGTTTACAAAACTAAAAACTAATTTAAGAGGTTTGAAATATATAAAAACTGTAAATAGTAGGAAAAAATATAATAAGAGTTTTTCTTAATGTAATTATTTAAATCAGGACAGATAGATTTTTTTATTCTATTCCCTCTCATTAATTGTTTAAAGAATTGTAGATTTTAACACTGGTCAAAATGGAAAATCTCAAGGTTGATAATTGTAATCAAGTAAAGTTAAAACTATTTTTAAATTTTCATTTTTGAGTTCATAAGAAAGTAGATACCTTGCCAGAGCATTCCCAATCAAAATTTCAAATTTTAATAAAGTTATTTAGTTTACAATTTCATAATTTTTTCATAATTTTACTACAATAGGTTATTATGAATAAATAGAATATCAGATGCTGACTAAATAGCAGATTAAAAATCAGATACATCTTATTAACACTAGTAAGATAGAAAATTCAAAGATTAATGCTCAGAGCATTCTTCAAACTGGAAGCCATTTTATATAGTAATTTTATTTTATGAAAATTATAAAAATCTGTATAAGATTTTCTTTTTTACTAAATTTATAGTCTGTATTTCTGTTTTATTTGGTTCCAAAGTAGCATGAGACAGGGCAACAGTCATCTTCTTGAGTTTGATTGTTTCATATATTATTCATTGTGGTTTTCTGAGTTAAAAAGCAATTCTCTTTTTAATGAGAAGCTCTCAGTATTCGTAGGCCTAGATAAGAAGAGGCTTTAGTAGGGGCCATTTCTCATTTGCCATCTTGGCAGAACACAAATTTTAGGTTATCCTATTTTTCAGACGAGATGGCTGAGGCCAGCCAGAGTTAGGGGACAACACTACTCAACTAGGTTTCATGATAGACCATAAAAAGTCTTGAGAAAGAATGTAGGTAATGATATACTTCTGCTTGTGGATATTATATGTTGTAAGTATCCATTCTTATAATACATCACATTATGACAAAAAATGTAAGGGGTTCATTGAATGTTAGGTTATGCTATAACTCAAAAATAACTTTCATGAAACTGAAAAATACTTGTTATAAAGAGAGGATAGAATTCCAATCATGGTTAGAAAGATATTACAATATAATCAAATGGAGAGTTTTTTGAATGTAGATATTATTATTAGATGTTTTTTTTTTGTTGGGGTTCGGTCAAGGTAGATCCAAAAAAAATACCTATTTTTANATTTAAACCGAAACGTTGACTTATCTGTTAAATTTATCTATTTAAGAAAAAATACTCATTTTTTAAATTGTATTTTTTTTATCTACCTTGACCGGACCCCAACAAAAAACATCTAATAATTACAATATAATTTTAGTGGAACATTCATTCTGCCAAAAGGGTTTGTAGGTGGGTTTAAATAGAAACCATGAAGAACCAAAAGACTAACAGAATGAATTGGTTAAATAGAAGAAAGTCAATTTTAGTATCTGCAACGTCATTTGGCCAATAATTCCTTGCTACATGTCAAGATCTATTTGACCAAGTAGAATATTCATTTTACTGTAGCAATGTGGCAAGAGAATGATTCGAAAAATGAGGTTGCAGATATTAAAACTGACTTTCTTAAACTCTTCTCTACCAAAATTTTGAGTATAAAAGAAAAGAAGAATGGATGAGAGTTGATAAAGGGAAAACTAAAATAAATGCACAGATTATCTGCTCTTTAAATATCAAGAAATAGTTCAAAAGTTATTTTTAAATCTTCCTTCATTCTCACAGGTGCATATATACGATAATTTAAGCTTTGAATTCTACAATTTTGTAGAAAACTTCTTCTGTTAAAATAAGCCATTTTAAAAAGGAGAGTTTTTTTACCATAGATATTATTCTTAGATGATTTTAGTTGGGGTTCGGTCAAGGTAGATCCAAAAAACACAAATTTAAAAAATGTATTTTTTTAATAAAGGATTATTTGCCAATATTTCGGCTTACATTGACACCCCTATCATCCGGAACACCAATGGCTCCATCTCCTCTGGCTGGTATACCAAGCACACATACTCAGGTCGTCTCCTCAATTTTAACTCATCTCACCCTCATCATCAAAAAATTAATATAGCCAAAAACCTCATCTACAGATCACTCACACTCTCTGACAAAATTTTCCACAGAAAAAATATTAAACGTATTACTGACATCCTCCTGTCCAATGGTTTTCCTACTCACACCATTAAAAAACTTGTAAAATAATTTTTTATTTCCACTTCTCCAACTATCCCCTCCCCCAAAATAACGACCTCATTTTCCGTTCTCTTCCTTATATTCCAAAAATTTTCTGAAAATATTAATGTATTGATGTAATGTCTTCATGAAGGCTTTCTTCATTTAACTGTAAATGAATGCATCTTGATATATACTTCACCATGGAATCCATTTGTTATATAACTTATGCTCCATTAGTTGTATAACTTGTTTTTTTTTTTTTTAATTACTGAGTGTAATGTTTCTACTAAGTAATACCTTTTGCTTGTCGATAACCTCAGTATCTTATTTCTTCAGTACCCCTCATATCATAAAAATATTTTATAGTCCTTTTAATGCCAAATAATTATGATGATAAATCATCATTAGAAATTATTATAGAAAATCAAATCACATGACGTGGATGCAACAATGGTAACTTAAAAATTGAGAGAAACTTTATTAAAAAAGCATCGCTGTCACCTAATATTTATTAGTAGGAAATATACTATGATGATAGAATATCACATTCACTTAACAAAGAACAACAGATATTACCCAACTTTAATCCCATGATGACTAAACTATTACCCTATAGTTAACCCTAGCAACTAGCTAATCTATCCCTTGCATAGAGATTAACACTAGCACTGGAAGTGGTAATGTCAGTTGCTTAAATGCTCACAGATAACCTGTTAGTGGTCATGCATTAAATTTAAAAAACCATAGACTACACATTGGCCTTAATGAATTGTCAAGATTAACAAGTAAGTACATAAGTATTTTAACAGTTCTTATTCATTAATAGTAAATTTCAGTATAGAAAAAAATTGACTACTTTTTCTGATTTGCAAGAGCATCATAAATTGATGTTATGTAGATAATGAGGTCCCTTGCCTATAAATGTCAATTTAAATTTTATTATACTGCAGTTAATTTTTGCTTAATGAGTAGTTTTGTAGCATAAAAGAAGTTTTCTAGCATAAAAGAAACATTTTTAATTTATTTTTCTTAATAGTTTTTCTTATTATTAGCTGAATTGCATGTATTAATTTAGTTGTTCTTCTCATCCTGATTCCAAAATCACTTCCAACATTTTATAAAACCACCTTGATTCTATTCAGCAGTGGTGCATCAAATGGAGAATTCAAATAAATGAGTCCAAATGCATACAGGTAAATTTTCAGCTAAGAAAAGATTCTCCTAATAATGTTACATACAAAAACATTCCTATACTTCTCTCCGATTCAGTCCGTTACCTTGGGTTCCACCTTGACTCACAACTAAACTGGAGTGAACATATTAAAATCAAGTGACAAGATCTCAACAGACGCCATGGACTCTTATACAGCCTTATAAATAATGCTCACAGCTCACAATATAAAACAAACTGACCCTCTACAAGACCATAATACGACCAATCTGGACCTGCGGGGTGCCGCTAAGCCTTCCTATATGCAACTAATACAATCCTTTCAGTCCTAAATGCTCAGAATAATTGTTAACGCTCCATATTATATGTCCAACTCTACCCTTCATCACAACATTAATATTCTTTTCGTCCTTGTTCTCATCTCCACTTCCATAGTAAACTCCAATTTCATCCTAATCCTCATGCTCAATCCCTTTCGTCAGACTCCAATCGTCCTCAGCTACTTAAACGGAGATGGCCTCGTGACCGCCTGGGTCTTAATGCCTAAACTTATTAGAAGTGGGGTTGATGTGCCTCTTCTCCCTGCTCAGTGATGTTTACTGATTTATTTTATTGTTATTTTTTCTATTGTAATTTCTCTATGTTATAAAATTACAAAATGTTGATAACCGAATGTAATAAAGATTTATAATTTAGTTGTGTCTAATGATGAGATTAAAATATGAAATGTAACGGTGGAAGTAATAGTTTTAGTTATAAATTTAGTTATTTTGCCTTAATCAGTCATATTTCAACAATTCTGGATTTATTATCAATAAAAGAACTATTATAATCTATTAGTACAAATTTGAGTATTTTAGTTAATACTAATATATGCTTATATCACTATTGAAGCTAGACAGCTTCGTTTTATGAAAATAACATTTAGACAATGTCATAAGTTGGGGCTTTTGTAAGATATAGAGATTAAAGATGTCTAGTGACCTAATCATTAAGAAACTGTCAAAAAATAGCATCTCTGCCACCCTGCTCTCTGCCTATATTAATGATCTCAACCTTTTCATTAGACACTGGTCCTATCACATTTATGCAGATGATACCCAAATTTACCTGTCCTTCCCTCCAGAAGAATTACAAACCGCCATCCAAAAAATCCAAGAAGACCTAAATTTAATATGTTCCTGGGTTTTGACAAACAAGCTTTCTCTGAATGTGAAAAAATCTCAGGCTATTGTTTTTTGGTCTAGATCCTTGCTTACATCACTCCCTACTATTCCTTCCCTCACAATTAAACAGTGCCTAATTTCCTTTCATTCCTCAGTCAAAAACCTTGTCATAATCCTAGACCAAACCTTTTCATGGAAACCTCATATTTCACGGATTTTCCATCACTGTTTCTCCACTCTCCAACAATTTTGCCGCTCTTGTCATCTCCTGTCTCTTAAAAACCCATAGTCTCCTTGTGCCCCCACTCATATTCCCCCATTTTGACTAGGGTTGCGCTGTTTATGGGGGCCTGACCGGAGAACTAGAAGATAATCTTAAGCTTCTGCTAAACTGTTTCATCAGGTTTGTCTTTGGTTTTCCGAGGAGTGCCCACGTTACAAAGCTGTACTCTGAGTCGGGATGATTATACCCACCTTACCGTAGGCAATATTTCCTTGGTTCTCTCCTCTATCAAGTCATATTTTCCCATTCCCCTCCCTACCTCTATGATCTTTTAATTTTCAAATCCTCAGTACTTTCCCGTTCCATCCGTTCTCGACTTTTATCTTCCCCCTTACTAATTTGCAGCATTTAGTCACTCCTTCCTCATCAGATCCTCCAGGCTCTGGAACTCCAGCCCTCTAAATATTTGTCATTCTTCCTCGCTCGCATACTTTAAATCCCAGCTATTTCAACATCTCCTCTGTACAATTGGGTATCAGGAACTGCTAAACTGTATCTTGTTTAATTTTATCGTGGTTAATTTTATTCTATTAGTTTTTATTTTCATTGTTTTTTCTTGTGTAGCACTTATTTTCTTTTTGTGCCTATAGTTTTTTGTTGTATTTCTTAGTTTTTTATTTGTATTACTTATTTACTTTATTTCTGTACTTGTAAATATTGTCATAGTTCTGTTCAAAATATTTTATTTTATAAGCCTATTGTTTATTTGTACTTTTTATTTCATTGTTGCACTTAGGTCAGAATCAGCTATTCTGTCAGCTGTGACCTTTTTGTTATTTAAGGGGACTTAAGTCCCAGAATAGAATTTCTTTTTCTTTCTTTCAAAAAATAAAAATGACTATTGAATCCCCACTCCCAAATTCATTATTAACAATTCTGTTAAAAGATTTGGCACTTTATAAATGCAACTTTAGAAATATTTATCAAATATCATATATAAATATAGTTAATACAGTCATAATATTCAAGAGCATAAGAAGAATTTCTGGGACAAGATTACTGGACTACTGGAGATATTAATGACTTAATGAATCTATATATAAAAGAATTAATGAACCATGTTCCAACCTTACTAGTACTTGCAATGTAGTAATAGTGAGCCTCACACTTCAGCTATAACATGAATAAAAAAAACTAAGCTTTTTAAACTTCCCTACTGAAGCTAAATCTGGCTGAAAGAAGTCTACTCTAAAGATGTATCAACTGTTTCTGTTTTTGGAAAGCTTCGTTTTCCTCCTATTTGAAGCAAATTATTTTAAACAATTAAATCAAAATATTTATTTCACTGTACCTCATATTCATAGTGCCTGATAAGGTGTACATTAGTATTTATTTATGATTTTATCTTTTAAAGTATTTAAAATAGATTGGTTTATAGTTTACATTAAAATAAATTTACTTTACTCAATACCCTCCTCTTTACCACTTTAGTGTTAGGGTTCTTTCTAGATTGCTTTAAGCCAGCTCACGCCTCCTTTTCCAATTCAAATTATTAGTCACAAATGCCCCCTAAAAAAATTTTAAGGCTCCTTTTTCCACCTGAATTCATGATATAGGTCAGCTTATTCTCTCACCTGATATTTGTGGGAAATATCCACTATTGAATTCTCTTCCTGGGTTAAATTAATAATTATAGGCTGAGATTATTCCTTATCATGAGTAGAGAATTAGTTGGGATTTGGTTGGTTGAGGTTGATCAGAAAAATACAATTTTTAAAAATGTTTTTCTTTTTATTAACCTTGATTTTAATATTTAAATATTCTCTAATAATAATCTCCTAGGCCAAATTCAATTTCTTCCTTATCGTGGTGTTTTTCACTCTATTTAGGCAAGTTATATTTCAGTGAGAAATCTCACTTTAGCCCTGCTTGCAGATGACATTTCAATACCTAAATCACTCACCAGCAGGACTAGCAATGGAGTGAAAATAAGCCTTATATTTAGTTACAATATTAACAAAAACCAAGCTCCTCTACAGATATTGAATCTTACTGGATTTAGCCTTTGCTGCCTAACATGACAAAAATAAGTTGCATCAATCCTCTTTTCTTTCAAAGATTTTGGAATGTTTCATTCCTGCAAGAAATATTTGAAATTATTTTATTAAAACATGATATCAAAATAATGATTTCACTGTGCTTAAATAGCTCCTGGTAAAATTGACCTAAATATTTAGTTACCATATCTTCAGTACAATATTAATAAAGTTAAAAGAAAGAAAAAGAGGTTGGTTTACAGATTTAATTCAAATAAAAAAATAATTATCGTAAATTAATGACCCAGAACCTTTTATGAGTTTCAGGAAAAAATTATTATGGATTTTATTATTTAGCTCACTTCAATACACAATGGGGTATATAAGTGCATACAATTTTTAGAGATTTTTGTACCCTAAACAAAATATATGATAAGTAATGGGAAATTGTTTGTTAAAAAAATTTTGAAAATTGAAAAGGTTAAGCAAAAATAACTAGTCGTGTGTGCCTCATTTTACCTAAATACCCTATGGGTAGTTGATGACTTAGTTACCAGTTATAAGTGTCTAGTTGGCAATTAAGCTTGTATAGAGATACAATAATGGTAAATAATATTTACCTGATAGAAATACTATTAAGTATTTTTTATTTTTGTGTGTTCGTGTATAGAAATAATAAAATAATTAAGCATTATTTTAGGAATATATAATATACACACCCACCCACACAAAGTATAGGTTGGCATTTCATACTTAGGCTCTTAAAAAAATTAATATTGATATATGATATTGAGATACAAGGTTTTTTTCTATGATTTTCAAGGCTACCTCTACTTATTTCTATAAATTTGACATAAGTCACTATTAGCCAATGATGATCTGAACTTTCTGGTTCAGGATTTACTTGGTTAATACCAGTAAAAAAAAAACTTGACTATCAACTTTATATATATTTACAAACCGCCATCCAAAAAATCCAAGAAGACCTAAATNCAATGAGTAGTAAAAATGACATTCAATGACAATAACACATATATTAAGGGTATTTTTTTTATATACTACAATTTATAAAAATTATTAATCAGCACACTTTAAAATGTCTTATAAAATTTAACTAATGATAGAATTGTATAATAAATACAGATTTATTTATTTATAGAATAAATTCTTGAACAGTGTGTATTAGAAATAACCAATTACTTTATCATTACAATTGTATTGAAAAAAGTTAACTTTAATTTTAATTTCCATAAAAATCTATTAATTTATTATTTTTTATTTGATTTCCTGTTGATGATGATTTTATATATTTACATCAACAACTACCGAAACATAGAGATGAAAATAGTGAGCATCGTATTTTTAAATTTGAATAATCTTATTCAAAACTATTTCTCGTATTAGTGGATAGGTCCCTGCTGCTTAATAACATTCACTGACAATAATTACAATTGTATAATTATTGCCATAAAGAATGATAATAGTTAAGTTTTGTCCTAATGAAATCACGCACATCCTAGTTATTTTTCTACAGATATAACCTTTGATAGTTATATTTAGAGAATACATTGATTAAGAAAATTTTTAAATAAAAATTAGTTTCTATAAATGTATAGAAGTTCCGGCTAGTTTAATTACCTGATCAAAGTATTTATTATCCTGGCAAGTTAATTTTTTTTTTCTCAAAAACTGAGGGCATGATTATTAACAGTGTGAGAGGTTAAGTACTAACTTCTACCTAGTGTGCTAGAGAGACCCGGTTCATCTATCTGTGATATGTTGATGTAACTATTTTACTGTCTCATTTCTGCACTACTCAAAAGCAGAGTCTAATTATGTTATTGACATTCAATTTGGGTTCTTTATTATGTGCCTTTTATTAATCTGTTAAAAGATAAAAACCACACAATACAGTTGGAGATAGAGATCTGGTTTCACTAAACTGATATTGTTTAGTGATCAATCACTAAAAATTATTAAAATGCAGAGAGAACCAGTCACCTGACTGACTGGGGGTGGAAAACCGAAGAAAAAAAAATCTAGTGATCAATTTTGAATGTGCTTCTTGAATCACATAGGTTGGAAGCAGTAGTGTTTAGTTAATGGTTAATGGCATTACCTTCTAGGTATCTAGAGGTAGGTTCTAGGCATCAATTAAGACTTTCCTCTTCCATCATTGTGAAGCTTCTCAGGGGTTTGACCTTAAATGCTTATCCACATTTATTATTATAGTCATAAATAAATCCACTAATCATTTAATAAATAAGCTGATTTCATTTTGTTTTAGCAGTGATTCACAAATGGAGACTGGATCCATTTAACTTTTTTTATTTTATTTCATGTGGAAGCCAAGTCTAATGCTTCTTTTGATATCTAATTGTATATAAATGGTTATTGGTGTATGTTTAGTTTCCAAGAGATGTTGCAAAATGAAATGAGTCAATCTGCCATGATTTTTTTTCTTTAAATTTAAATTTATTTTTAAGCTAGCCTGGATGAGGTTTACCATTTATTTCATACTTACTAGAGCAAATCAAGGTCATCGATTCTGGCTCTAGTGTTATTTAACCACTCATCGCCATAAATACCACACAACTTTTTATGAGCCTGTGCTACATTTTTCCCTTTTTGGAAGTAAAAATTAAAAAACAAGAGATAAATAGCCTTCAGGAATCTCCATTTTGAAAACAATAATTTTAACTAACTAATTAACAAAACTACCTATATTAGTAGAATATAGTCTGGACTTTGACCTTCCAAATACTGCATAGTATATCTTCAGAGTAAATGATAAATTATATCCTATAAGCTATGAACATAGAAGAAAGTCCATTAAGACTGCCAAGAAGGAAGAGGGGGCAAAGCTCTCTTATCCAGGCATTCCCTGCTATGGGTTGCCTTTCTCATCTGTAGCAGACTGCGAGAGGACTTGCTAGTCCCTGTCCATCTCCTTGTCCATACCATACAGCCATGTAACTCGTGACAACCTCTGCCTCCAATTCAGATGGATCTCCCCTCTATTCACATGCAATAGCTGTACTGCCTCTTGCACTCTTCTTAACTTCTGAGGGCCTTATCCTTTTTCATATCTCCTCATTCCAGAATCTTTCCAGTTTTGTCGCCTTAAAATCTCCTTCAGTAATCCATCTATCTTATACTTACAACCCAGATCATAGAGTAGCTGTGCTGGTTACTGAACCAGTAGACAGTGGTGCACCCATGAACCATATTTGTATATTCTTTTTATATTTGGCTTTTGTTTTCTACTGAGATGGTATCATTCCACAAGACCAGGTAAAGCATCCTTACCACCTTTCTCTCCATCTCAGCTTTCTTCCGATTATCAATCCCAGAAACTGCTTCAAGAAAGGAGCCCAGGTACTTGAATAGCCTCACTCATCTGAAGACCTCCCCATTCACCTTTAGTTCCTCCAGTTATTGATCCTCAATGACCAAGTAGTCATTTTTATTGAAATTTATCCAGAGATCCAATTTTCTGTACCCTTTAGATCTCAACCATCATCAGCTGGTTTCCCCTGTTTTGGAAAAATAAATTGATTGTTCTCTTTGGCTTTCAAATTAAATTTGTTTATTTATTCTTATTTTTTATTTTTTATGAAGCATGTGAATCTGTTTAGATTTTGGAGCTCTCTTTTCTCTCAACTAAGTTCCCCTATTTAGGAGCTCAGCTAATGATTTATGAAATTTATCTTGAATTATTTCCTTTATTTTAATAATTATGAATGTTAGTGCATAAATTAAATTATTAATTCTAAACAGATCATGTTTCTAGCTTTTGATAGGTAGGATCAGCAGAGGTTTTTTGAAATTCATATCATGTCACCTACTTGAGGGAAATCAACTGAAAAAAATTAGATATTTGACCATAAATTAAACAGCTTTTAATCAATATTTATTAGTTAATAGTTTTTTTCTTAGCATGGGCAACAAATTAGGAGCCATTTCTGTTGTGTTTCATCAAATGATATTCTGAGGGCCAATCAAAGGTCAACATTTGCATTTTATTCTCTTACTAATAGTTTAATCCTAAATAAGTGTACCTAAACTAACTGAAAGACAAATGAAATTATAAAACCATGCTACATTTTTTTCTTTCAAGACTGAAAAAAGTCAGGTTTACTATAAACTGTATTTGAACTTTTATTTTGAATATATAATGACTAAAAAGCAGACCATGTGCAGGTACCTGTGTACATATAAACAAAGTAGGAGAACTCCTCAAAGTCCACACAGAGCTCATTGCTAGCAAGCTTAGAGATTCATAAGCTGACTCAATTCTCCAACATAAACACTGAAGTTAACAAACACTTAACACACACCTCACAGGATGGTTAATGCATTATGAAAAAAAATATTGTATTTCGAACATGAATATTATTTACTTATAAAACTTTTGTCTAATTTTTTACTATAAAGGTCATCAAAATAGATAGAATAGTATTCTATTTAGCTTGCATATAACATTGAAGAATTAAAACTAAACATTATTTTGTAATTTTTTGTTGTTTTTAGCCTCATTTACATAATTTTATGAAATGGGGTAAACGCCACTAACAGGTTTATAAAAGAAATAGTTCAGTTACCATTTTCTTTAATAACTAACTTATCTGATATTTTTCAGACTATGAACTATGACAGACAACTTGATGAATTAATGAAAGCCATAATGCTTGTCTCTGGGCTCATTGACCCATCTAACCTGAATGGCTCAGAGAAGGGCCTAACTAATTCTTGGACAATGACAGTCTGTGAGGAACTCTACGATGTGCTTTTTAAGTGGGCTGAGGAAAGAAACTCTCTATCTTATGTTAACAACACTCTCCCCGTCTATCTTGGTTTGATTAAGGTATGAACAGATTATCTTACCAAATGAACCATAGATTATGTTTAAGGATTTTTTTTTTTTTCTAAGAGCTCTACTTATTTTCTTTATTATTTTAAATATGTAATGATAATTTTCTTTAAGAAAGCAAATTTTGAAGCAGCCTCAAAATTTGGCATTGCTTATTTAGATATAAAATTCCACGTACTATGTCTTTTGAATATTGCTAAATCAGTTTCATTAAATTTTTAAAGAAAAGTTTAATTAATTCGTATAATATGTTTATGACAAGTCACCAGTGCAGCTGGTTTTTGCCCTGATTGGTCAGTGGTTATAACTGAGCTTGAGCAGCTTGTTTATCTCTTGATATAAAATTCATTGGCAGGTACCATTAATTTTGCATTATATATTGTGTTTTATGGCTCTTAACTAAATAGTATGCCTGCTACAGCTAAAAACTTTTTTTTTACTCACACTTGACTCAATTCTAGTTTTTTTTTCTTTCCTTTTTTTTTATTTAAAACAAACTTAAGTCTTTAACTTACATTCAAAAGCTAAATGGCAAATTTCATCGAAAAGAAAACTAATTTGGGCTAATAAAATAGTAAGCCTTAAAATATAAATTCATGATTCAGGTTGAACTCCCCCTCCCCTTTTTATAGTTCAATTTTGCTGTTTAACTCCTGAAATGTTTTTTTTAATCAATAAACAAATCTGTGTTGGTTTTCATCACTCTAGACTAAATTTTATGACTGTTGCAGCTAAAATACTTGATATTTCAAGCAATATCTTACTCCCATTTTTAGATTTGCATTGTAACATGAGCCTTTCATTTTGTAATGAAATAGCATAGTAACATGCTATAAATGCGGAATTTTGTTTGGAAAAATAACTAATTTTTGCTCAAAAATCACAAAAATAAAATATATTGTATTGAACTCCTATTCCTAATAATTTAATTTAGTTGTTTAACTCCTCTAATATTTCTTTTATCAATAAAAGAATCTGTGTTATGTTTGATTATCATAAACTATGTCCGATATATTATGACTGTAATATGGAAAAAAACTTTTTATACTCACATTTGACATTCCACATAACCCCTCTCCTAGTCTGATTTTGCTCTATAACTAACTCAGACTTTCTATTTAGACATAAGATTGAAAACCTAATTTCATTAGGAAAAGTAGCTAATTGTGGCTTTTAGGCCTTAAACTTAAAAGTATACGGTTCTGGTATACCTCCATGTTTAATTGTTTAATTTTGCTGTGCAACTCTTAAAATAAATCAGACAAATAGGAGAGGGGATTATGTTACATTAACAAATGTTTTCTGTTTCAAGATAAATATTTTAAATCACTAATGTAGCAGCTCTTTTACTCTATGATATAATCATAAAGGAGTTGCATGGAACTTTTGAATTATTCCTCATTTGTGATATAATTATCTTTCCAATTGAAAAAATTGAACTTAGAATGAAAAAGTTCACTAGAGCTTGCTAGAAATAGCACTAAACAACCAATAGAAAATGAGAGCATAGTAATATCTCTTTTAAAATTGCTTATTTATGCAGTTCATTTATGATTTGGTTGAAGAGATGCTGAAAAAAAAATTCTCTCAAATGAAAGAATATAATTATGAAAACTTGGCCTATAAGTTGTAGGAAAAAATTATTCAGATGAAGCTTTCACAATTTTATTTATTGGAAGTATACAAGTTATTCTATTCTTTAATTAAGAGAGAAGACACTTAATAAATTCTGACATTTACCCTTCCAATGTAGCTGAGTTTATGACTATCAAAAGTTTTTGGGTTGTCAATAGATGGCGTGTTGTAGAAAGAAAAATGTTTATTTATGTATGTCTTATTCTTCCTTAATAACAATATCCTACTGAAATGGGCTTTATTTTTTTTTTTTTTTTTTATAACCGTAGATATTATTATTTGATGTTTTTTGTTGGGGTTTGATTTAAAGCACACTTACTCAGGTTGTCTCCTCCACTTTAACTCATCTCACCCTCATCATCAAAAAATAAATGTGGCCATAAACCTTATCAACAGATCATTCACACTCCCAGATTACTTCTATATTGTCGAGGGTAGACTGCAGAGAAGTAGTTATGTCCTTTAGATTTTGCCTGGAAGAATCAATAACCAGCCACTTACCACTACCAGAATAAGCGATTCTGTCTAAAATTCTCCTACTAAGACAATCACTATCCAAAGTTGTGAAGGGATCAGGACTGACTACCGAACCTTGAGGGACTCTGTTCTCCTGAATGAATTCTCTAGACAGGCTTTTATCGATTTTGATTTTGAAGGACCTGTGGGTGAGAAATTTTTTTTAAAACTGAAGAATATTTCCCTGAATTCCCATTAATACATACTTTTTAATAATAAGTCTTCTCCACGGACAATCAAATGTGTTCTTTATATATATGAGTACTGCAACTACTTTATTTTTCTTGTTAAAGGCTTCAAGAACTTCTGATTCAAGTCAAATATGGTTACCATTTTCTCAATTAGCTTACATAGCAAACAGGTGAGAGAAATTATCCTGTCACTAGATATTTTGTTTAATGGTTTTTCTTTTTTTGTGATTGGTATGCAAACAGATTTTGTCCACATTTCCGGGAATACTTCTGATTTAAAGATTTTATCTAAAAATTTTAAGATGATTAATTTATCTTCGTGTGAGAGGTTTTTAATCATGCTTATTATTACATTATCAAGACCTGGTGATGTGTCGTTGTGTGATTTTAGTGTTTCCAAAAATTTGTGTAAATTAAATTTGAAGTTCATATTGGTTTAAGAGATCATAAGTATATTCAAGAGAAACAGATTCCTCTTCCTCTTTTAAATCCAGGAATTCTGTTCAATAATTGCTACTAGCAGAGATTGTTCTCCAAATATATTTGCTATTTCTTTGGTGTCAGTTATAAGTGAGTTATTGAATTTGATATTGCAGAATGTTTATATTGGCATGAGATTTTCCTAATGACGTTCCAGATTTCAGTTGTAGGAGTTTCAAAATTTATAGTTGATACAAAGGCCTTCCAGGTTTCATTTTTTGCTTAAAAATGGTCCTATGGGCTAAGGAATAAGCGTGAATATATTGCTCAAGGTGTTCATCACAAGGGTGTCATTTAAATTTTCTTAATGCTCTTTTTCACCTTTTGACAACTTTTATGCATTCATTATTCCACCAAAGGACAGGAATTTTATTATTAAAAATATTAGTAATTATTTTATTATATAAAATAATTTTGTTGCTTATATTTTCTAATGTGGGTTCAGTTCTTAATATATTTCCTTCAAAATTTTGAGTTACCATTACCCGTGATTTATGACTTATTTTGAAATGTAACTTTGAGTATAATAAATATTTTTTTAAAAAATAAATGTACTTCATTTTCAACTAATTTTACTTATAGTAACTTATTTTTATTGAAATGAATAATTTTAATTTTTTTTTTTTTTTTTTCAGGAAGAAGAAAGCAGGAAACCTATAAAAGATACGAAGCTTTATGGCTGCCGCTATGCAGTGTCCTATTTAATGAAACATAAGTCTTTCCCTGAGTACACCCTAGACATACTTAGTGCATTGATGCAGTTTTCAAAAAACTAATTTACCAAACCTTTATTTTTAGCTTTGGATTCCTTAATAAATATTATACCATATTCAAATTAATCCTGTGATTTTATTCATCTAATTGTCATAATTTATTTTTGGCTATAGTATACATATTTAAGTATAATTGACTGGAATTGACTTGTATACATTTACAATGTGCTATACATAAAAAAATTTATATAAGAAATCTTTTGTATTCTTCAACATTAAACTTTGATTGTTATAAAAAAGACTTAAATACATTTTATTTCCCCAATTTTGTTTTATAAGAATATTTATAATTATGTAAATACTTTTGAATTATTAAATCAAAATTATCTTATATTAAATGAGTATGTGAAATATGTCTGAATGTGCTGTAGTAAAAATATGAAGACAGTTTTATTTTCTTATGTGCTTTGGATTTTTCTTTTATTTTACCTTGTTTTATTTCTTTCTCCCATTAGCCATATTAGTTAATGTTAGTCTTATCTCCTAGTGTTTTTTATGCAAGGATGAGTACTGTGTTACTTCAATGTATTATCTTTACTAATGGATAAAGTAGCTAATCTGTATGTACTAAATTCTTTTTAAAAACTTTTTTTTCCCATTTTGTAAATTATATTTTCAAGAAGCCTGTATATGATATGTGAAACGTGTTTGTGTGAGTGCTTGTGCATGCATATGTGTGTGTGTAATAAAATGTATTATAATTGTAAATATTGCTACTTATTATGCTAGAATAGTCCATATGTTACTAATATAAATAAATACATAGAACCAAAGGAAACTACGCTTAAAGGATTTTAAGGAAGAGTACTGGTTAGAGAATTTGCAACTATCTACGAAGCAATTAAAACTTCAAAGAAAATTGGCAAATAGGTTAAAAATTACCATATTCATTCTAAAGTAAACAGCTTACAAGACTTAATCGCCAAATGAGTTTTAATAAATTCAAAGTATTCAATGAAGTTTCATTAATAATTGGGACATATTAAGTCATACAGAACTGGAATAACTGCATCTCTAGTTTAAAACATTTCCTGTGCACAATTTGAACAGCTAAAAACATCACTTTATGACCTCTTATTGCGTAAAGGTATTTTCTAAACTTCTTTCTGAAAGAACCTTAACTATTATTGTATTCTTATCTACAAATGAATAAATAACTATATTATTTTATTATAAATATTTGCTAAATTCTTAAAATTAAGTTTAGTATTTAAGCTGGGGTTATCTCTCACTTATTGTCCTTACAAGCATACATTTTTTTTTTTTTTTAATAAGCATTTTTCATAAAAATATTAAGGAACTTAATCGTGAAAATAAAATTTTATGTCTAATATGTTCTTTGAACTTTTCTTTAACTCAAGTAACAATGAAGATATGATTATAACTTTTTGTCACCCTTTCCCTAATTAAAAATTACTTCTCCCAAGAGAGGTTTTCTGTATCTGAGCTTCTATTTTTTAGTTTCATTGTCGGATCAGTAAAGATGTCATGATACCAACATGAATTATACAATAGAAAATCAAGAAGACTACCAACTTCTATTCCTCGAAAAACAAGGACTTCCCTTCTACTCGAGACTTCTTCATTGCGTCTCATCTCACCCTCACCATTAAAATCATGAATACTGCCTCTAACCAAATTCCTTGAGTTCTTATTTTGATCCTATCTTCTTAAAAAAAAAAAGTCTGGCTCATAGGAACTGCCTGATCTAGGTAGATTCCCATTAAAGATAGATTTAAATGAGGAAATTTAATTTACAACCGGTTTTTATTTAAACCGGAGTGAACAATGAGTGTAAACAGTATGACCAGAAAATGTTGTGATTGTCTGTCCTGGATCACAGACAGGAGGAAGCATTCACCTAACCAGTTAAATTTGAAAAACTTCCTTAATAAGCATTTTCATACAAATTTTGTAGAACATAAGTGTTATGTTTGATATAGTTTTCTTAATTTAACAACAAAGATATATGGATTATACATTCTTGTCTCCCTCTAAACCCCCTCAAATCAAATAAAATGTGACTTCAACTTCCTAATGTGGATATCTGAATTATCTTGAGTTAAATTTGTTGTAAATATTTTTAAAAATGTAGCTACATTAATGATCAAATTACTCATTTAATATTATTTTTGTGCTTATTAAAAGAAACTATAGAAATAAATACATGATAGTAATTGTTTTTTCTTTAATTAAATATTTTACACAAAATAAATTAACAACAGATAGAAACTAACACTAAAATAAATTAATCTAATATAGTGCTAATAACCTCTGCAGTGTATTAATCATATTCAATATGGTAGTAATATATCAAACTGAAAAGGCCTTTTCACCGATTGTCTTAGTTTAGTTCTGGGCTTTAAGATGTGACCATAAACCTCCCTCAGAGGTCTCTCCAGACATCACTATCGGTACATATAAAGTTTTTATATATAACATGTTTCACATTTGTAATATTTAGTTTAATCTGTAAATCTTTTTCTGTCATATAACATACCTCATCTCTGTCTGTTCATTCCAATCTATAATTCTATAAGTGCAGAAGTGTGTATTGTAAAGCCCTGATAATGACTTAGAGGTTGTCAATAATAAAATAACTGCCAACAAATTTGTAGTATATTATTTTTCTGATCCTGGTTAAACCCTGACTAATTTCTTCAGCATAAATATATATACACACACACTTAAGAGGATTGATGTAGAATTGAAATTAATTTTCTAATGTCATATAGTATTAGATATGAAGCAAGAGTGAATTTCTCGATAGAAATTTACAAAAATAATGTTCTCAATTCAAATAAGTTTGCATTCTTCTTCCATAGAATTGGGGCAATAAAAAGAAGTTGTACCAAAAATATACTAAACTTTCATTAATTGTGACAGCTAACAAATTATAAGAGAAGTTGCTAGGAACATAATACATTAGAAGATTTCCATGGTATCGGAGTAATAAGAGATCAAAGATAACACATTATGTCATCTTTCATCTCTACTATAGAATCAGGAAATCTCCAGATTGGCAAAAAAATAAGCTCAGANAAAAATGTAACAGAAGAATTTTTATTGATCATTGTAAATATTAGTCTTTAGCATGTATCTTCTTACTCTCTCTTTTATTTTATTTATTTTATCTATTTATTTATTTATTATCCATTATTTATTTGTATCACCATAATTATTCTTTTAACATTTTTAATTTGTCATAAATATAAAAAAGAAACATACATAATCATTTTAAAATACTTAATAATGAAGCTTTTATAATCAACTACATTTTCCAAATGTAATTGAAAAGCCGTAAAAATATATTCAGATAACATATTTAAACATCTTTATACGCCCAGATATTCATTGTTGGTACAAATACTGTTAACTTTAAGGTCCTTTCCAATACATTTTTAATTGCCTAAACTATAAGAAACAAAAATAAAACATGTCAAATATATTTAGAGAGTGCATTTAGCAACAGAAATTTTACATAAATAAACCTTTAACATATTTGATAGATATCAGAGCATTTTTGAACTGACTTTTATTTACAAAACTCATATAAAAACCTAATATATAATTTAGTTACTAGTTTTAAATATTGATTACATATTTTAATATTGGGCAGTTAAATTCACTATGTTTATTATTAAAATTTGTGTATTTTCTCACAGTACATTAAAACCATACATATAATTTCCTTTCATAGAATATATTTTGCATATTTAAGGATACAGTGAATTTGAAAGTATACAAATTAAATTATCTGAAATAATCAAATCACTACACAATGTTATTAATGGCATAAGCAACTCTTCAAAATATAATTCTATTTATAAAAATAAATAATTCTAAAAATTCTTAGGAATTAAAATAGCACCAAGCATTTGGAAAAATCGTGAGATCAAATGAAATATGTATTAGGGCTTAATGAATCATGTATAAACATTAATAATTTCCACAATTACATTTCTGCAAATAGGACATAAACCATTATCGCGAACTAACAGCATTGCACAAGGAAAACACAGAACTAAATGTTTGCACTCCATCAAAATTACATTTCTCTTAGAATCCATACAAACAATGCACAGTTTAGATGCTTGTTCTTGAGCAAGAAGTTTCTTCAACTTATGACTCTCCTCATTATCTAGATTAAAATCTACTCTCTTAAACCTTTTAAATACATTTAAAAAAACTTCAGAAACCTTGTTCAAGCATTCATTAGCTTTAAAAATAAAATCTGTTGTAGTTCTTCTACAGATTGTTAAACACTTAAAATGAAAATTAAATTTATGTACAACATATGTTATCAACAAAATAACAAATAGTCCCAGAATTGCTTCATGGGTGAGTAAAAATTGGGTTATTTTACACAGATTTAAAAATTTTTCTGTTGCTGTACAGATTAACGTATTAATATATTCTGGAATGCATACAAATGATGAAATAATACAATGCACAACAAAAGAAACAGTTCTTCCAATCAAACATAATGCCTCATACACATGAAAGAAAAAGCACTTAACTGAGGCTAAATGGCAGCTTAAAAAATTATAGTAATCAAAAGCAAAATTAAAACATAATTTGTACAGAAAAAATGTAGACTCTGACAAGGTTTCATATAAGTAAATCCAGACCTTGAAAGATAACGCACATAAGTCTTTCTTGAAAAACGTAAAATCTTCTATCATTACTGACAAAGCATCAAGTGTTAAACGAATTGAAGAATAAAGGAAAATAATCAAATTTGAAATACATTTAAAAAGAATAAAACCTATAAACAAAACACTTTCATACAAACAATATAACAGTTTTGGGATGAAATAAATTATTTCTAAAAGCATTATAATGTTACAGTCACTTATAATCATAGTCACTACTGATACAGTCACAATTATATCACACAAAACCATTGTTAAATGAAGTAGACAAATTATTTAAAATCATCTTGAAATTCAAATACGTTAACGGCAATTAACAGTTCCAAAGAGATACAAACAACTTCTGAATAACGTTGTAAATAAGTATTGAAACAAGTGGAGAGTTTTTGACCCTGAGATGGTTAGTATAGAATTTATTGTGGTTTTGTCATATTGATCCAGAACAAAAATTTTTTAAAAAATGTATTTTTTATTATCTGCCGACCTTTCGGCTTTCATTATAAGCCATCTTGAGGCCTATCATGCAGGGGAGAGGGGGCTTGTTGTCTGGATCAAATGTTCATGACACATTTGATCCATTGTCACCTGAATGAAATGTCCAAACATAAACACTTGATCCGTACGACAACACAACGTCCGCTCTCGCCTTCATGATAGCTTAGAGGATGGCTTACAATGTAAGCCGAAACGTTAGCAGATAATAAAAAATTCATTTTTTCCTAATTGCATGGAAATACAAATTTCCATCTTAGTTAAAAGACATTTATTACTCCCACTTAGCAATTAAGGTAAACCCACTTCTATTCCTCCAATTTCTCTCTAAAACGAACTAACCCTTTCATTTTTCATTTGAAAGCTATATTGCAGTTCCTAGGCCTTAAAATTAAAATTTATACTAATGTTGAAGGTATACACTTAATTTTTCAATTTTACTGTGTAACTCCTTACATTTTTATTTTATAAATGAACACATCTCAGTTGAGTTCCATTAATATAAACCAAATACTTCCCTTGCTATATCGAAAAAAAAACTTTAAACAGTCACACTTGAAATTTTAGGTAATATCCATTCCTAATGGCTCAATTTCGCTTTGTAAGTCAAAAAACTTTTTTTTTATCACTAAATAAACCTTTGGTAAGTTTCATCATCCTAAACTGAACATGGCGTCCACTAAAGGGAAAAAGCATTATGTACTCAGAACCGTAATCATCTCCCATTTTGATTTCATACTATCTTTTTTAATTTAACATTCAAAAGTGCCATGCCTAATTTTATTTAAGAGAACAACTAACTTCGTTGTAAGTGTTAATCCACCCTTTTTGGTCCGATTTTGTATATCAACGAACTTAGCCTTTCCTTCTGCACCTAACTGTTACATGGCAAATTTCACTAAGAAAAAAGTTTTGACATGTACACACACAATGTATATTTAAAAAAAACAGTATATNCAAACACACAGACACAAACCCATGTGTATATATATATACATACATATACATGGAAAATAGTTTCTGGGCCAGATACACTAAGGTTTATCCAAATGTTTTATTATCACTTAATATTTCAGCAACCCCCCCCCCTCCCCTCATTCGGTGAGGTCTGATTTCGCTAAATAACTATTCAGCCTTTCTTTTTAAATTAGAAAATGTCATACACAGTCGACAAATAAAAACTAATTTCGGCTTATAAACCGTATAATTAAAATTTTAGATTCAGATAAATTCCAGTCCATATTGTTTAATTTCGCTGTTTTCCTAAAATTTTTGTTTTGTGAATTAACAAGTTGTGTTTTAAATATGACACCCTTTTTGTCCCACTATATTTTTATTCGCATTAGAAAGTTCATTCTAAAATGAACTCAGCCATTTTCTTCTAACTTAAAAGGGATATGTCAAACTTAATTAGGAAAAAAAACGTCCACACAAATAATAAATATTTGCTTTTTACACAACCAAATACCAGGCAAAGCTTCCTGAATTTGTAAATTAAAACAGGGTAAAATAAAATCAGTTAAGCACTTTTTTTCTGTAATTCGACTGAAGTATATTTTTCACTGCATTAATTATAACATAAATGTAAAAGTATTTAAGAGCATTCCGTCTCCAGAATGTAATGGATAATTATATATCTAAAGTTTTGAAACCAAATAGATATTAACCCATGTGGTATAATCAATGCCAAGTAAAATTTGCGATGGTTATAACATTTCAAAGCTAAACTAAAATTGTTTAGATGGGGATCATGATTGACCAGGTTCAACAAATAATAACATTTTGGGAATTAACAAACACTTTAAGAAATTTAGTTTAAATCAAATCATCATTCCCAAATTTTATAAAATTTTTCTTTTTTTAATAAGAAAACGAAATGCTAAATTTAATAAATATAAACAATACATAATATCATAAGCTTCTAATACATAATATTCAAATAAAGGGTTTAGATAAACTCATAATCCTTTTATTCAATCCCACTATACTACTCCTATTTCTAAAAAGTCTTTCTTTTACTATTAAACATAGCTCTATTGAGTTCCATTGCTCTAAACTAAATGAAAATCTAAACTATTTTTAAATGCACTTAAATTTTTTAAATGTATATATATANGCGCTCAGAAAGTGTTTTTTTTTTTTTTTTTAAGTGCAAAGACCATAACTGTAAGATCATTTGATATACATCTATTAAATGCGTATTTAAATATATTTTAAGATCTATATAACTTACTCTACCATGAGAGAGGGTTTATCCGTACTCCAAAATTTGATTAGATAAGTTTTCCCTGTTCAGCAGCAACAGTTGCAATAGTTTTTTACATGAAATATTTAATATTTCTGTTATCGAGAAAATCAAAACATTTTGAGTGTGGATTAGGTAAAATGGAAAGCTCATGTACAAATATTCATCAACTGTGAAGTTGGGGAATTCACATTTTAATTTTATATACTATTATTCAATCAAAAAACATAATAAATTGGCCAATAAATACATAACGATTAAGTATATTTAACAACGCTTAAGGCCATTTGGAACAAACAATTAAAATGCAAAATAGGTGTGACACGCATAAGTCAAAAACTTTCGTCCATTCGTGGTCGAAATCGTCTTCTCTTCTGGAGATGCCATTCAGAGTATTATCACTAAGTTTAATCAACTTAGCATTCGTGGGTGTTTTATTTTAATACACCCCCCCCCCTATCTATGGAATCGTTTGTCAAAGTATATATATTGCGTACAACCAACATTTTCCAAATTTATGAAAAAAAAAAAACAAAAACAAAAAATAACATTAACAAACAAATGGTGAAATATGATGTAGTAGTGCTTGTAAATCCAGCTGTTAATGTAACATATGCCTAACATTTATTAGAAGTGTATTCCTGGATAGTTTTAGCAAAATACGTTTTGTGAATAAAACTAGCCATAATTATTAAGTTGAAAATCTTTAATATCTTCAGGTATCTTAAGTGATTGTGAATGTAATGAACGTTAAAGTAGAATTTATTGACGAGGATTATAATGAATTTAGTCAATTAGAATCAGGTAATGTTATTTACTTAGAAGAAAATACTGAATATGTCACTGTCATGAAAAAAGGTATTTATTTCCATGGTTACTTATTTATATAATTATTTATAGTTAAAAATCATTCACGAGTTTTGGTGCAGCAAACCTGTTTTTTATTGATTGTACAAGTGTCCCCATCTAGCGATCTAAGCTGTAACTGGGGTAACGTGATAAAGTTGCCACTGTGGAATAGTGTTATCTGTTGATGTTTCTGCGGTCCCTGGGGCTGTATGAGGTTAATTCTTTTGAGGTGTCTTTTAGAAAAAATGTTTCAATCTTGAGAAGTTAGGTCTCGTTTTGACGGGCCGGAGCACATTTGGCGGCGAGACAGTGGTGGGGGGTGTGAGAGCCTAGCAACGGGTTGATGCGGTTTCTATAGACACCAGAAATCCGCGCTCCCAAGACAGTCAGAGGTAACTTAAAAACAAGTATATCCCTCCTGGATAGTAAGGAATATATTCAATATCACCCGCCTTGTAAATTGGCCCTATATTGGGTTTTTACTGCTTCTTAACATTATGACTAAATAAAGTGTATTATTTCTTAGTTGTACTAATAAAGCGTTAAATTTATGTTATTTTAATAACTTAAAATAGTAACAACATTATATATTATTTTTATCATTCAAAAATAAAATATATTAATCCAGGTATTGATCTGAACCAATGATTTCTTGTAGAAGTCATTATTTTGAACTTCTGTCAGTCTATATATTGATAGCATCTTTGTTAATATTATTGTATTTATGCTAAGTCATATGGAAAGTTATAATTTAATTCCTCGATGTGCAATATTGATTTTGAAAATTGTGATATATTTGATTTCATTTTGTTCTTAACTGATTACTCCTGAGTCCTCATCACCTTTGGAAACTTATATGTCAGTTTGCCCTAAGAAATCATTTTTGACAATGGTATCAATAGTCCACATCTTAAAGGGGCCATGATAATTCTCTGATGAGCTTATCATTTCTAGTTCGAGTGACAATTAATGTTTGTAATTTAGTTTATTTAGCAATCGTATTCCACTAGCATTATATAAAAATTTTTGTAATTTACTAATTTTTATAAACTAATATGTTTCTGCTTGTGAATTACCAATGATAATTCTTAAGGACCTATATTTACTTATTAATTTCTAAATTTTTCTGCCCCACCTCCTTTAATCAGAAATAAACTTCTTTATTTATCATATTGATTTAAAATTTTATTGTAATTATTTGAATAAGAGGAATACAAAGTGTTGGAGTTATTGCAGAACCATGAATTTTTACTTTCAAACTTGATATTATACATGAAATAAATCATATGGTCTATCAGAGTGGTGTAAATAACTTTTATGGATTCTGACTTCAATCTAGAAGTACAGTAAATTGACCATAGAATAATAAAAGCCTTTCATACATAGAATTCAGTCAACCGTACAAACTAAGTAAAATCCTTAGCATCATAGCAATGAATTTTGTTTACAAACTTACCAATAATGTAAACCCTTCTTCTAATGATTCTATTTCCTAATTACACATACAATCATATAGAAGTCTAAAAATCAGGACTTCACAAATTCAGCAGATTTTCACTCTTTCATTCTACTACTACTAAAATGACCTTAAAGGAACAATGAAGGTGACAGCTAATATTTCTGCGGATGGTATATATATATTCTGCTAGAGGTTGAGGAAGTCACTCAACCATCCTAGTTTATTTTTAAAACCATCCTTATTTTGTGAATTTTTTAAAGATATTTCATGACATGATCAATAGAAAATGAAATTTTCTATTTATTCTGTTTCAATTTTTTTTTTTTTTTTTTAACAAAAAACAAATGAAGATATTGAGGATTATTATAAGTGGTTCCCTGTAGACTATTGTCATTTGATTTCAATAAAAACAAATTCATTTAATAATTTCTAAACCGATTCCAAATTTTCCAATTTAGAGTTTAATTTATATATTTTAAAATTGGAGAGGCTGCTCAGCTCGAATTCATATTTTCAGCTATGTTTATATTTATACATAAGCATTTTTTTTTAATTTGCTACAAAATACAAATGTTGTAAAATTATATTTTACACCTTTTGTATTTTTGCAAATAATAATAATATAGATTTTATCTCAATTCAAACCATCTATAGCGTCCATCTCCCTTCATCTTACTGAATTCATTCGCTTTTTCATTCAAGATTTTTGAACATAATTAACTTAAATCAGAATTCTTGAAATGCGACTATAACCACTCAATAAATATAATTCCAGGAGGCCATGACCCTCCGTTGGTTGTAGTGCCAATAAAGAAGAAGTTAAAAAACAATTCCTCATTCATGTCCGGGTAAAGAGTAGCAGAGCTGAAACCTTTAAATTAAGGAAACTGATGTTACTTTAGCTCTTACCATGAATATTTCTTATTTTTATATTATTTTTTTAGTTTGGCTATAAAACATAATCATCCAAGGAAAAGATAAAAAAAAAAAAAAATAAATAAATAAAAAAAAAGATGAGAGAAGCTGAACATTGGGCTCCAGAAAATTTGGGTTAGAAAAAGAAAGTAAATGACTGAGCTACATATCTTACTTAATTTGATGTCTTAATGACAATTTAGGGATGAAAAGGAAATCAGTTAGGAGTTTTGTTCTGCTGCCCTATGACTATACCATATTCTTGAATTTAATTAAATATGGTAAAACTGGTGGGAAATTATTTTTCATAGTTCATTTTTATCTAATTTAGAAGTTGTATGTTATAACAGTATTATTTGAGTAAATGTATTGAGTTGTAAGTTTTGGATCAGTGATATTTATTATCTTGAAATAGGACTGCAATGGTTGTAATTTAATCCAATTTGATCATTGGTTATCTTAGTATTTATCCATCTTCAAGTGTTAATATATTTCAGTAATTCTTATTTTCCTCTTTAGAAAAGCTTATGTCAAAACATTTTATTATTAATTTACTTATATAAGTAAAGTCTCTAAACCTTCCTAACCAAAAAAAAAAAAAAAAAAAGAAAAAAACATTTAAATTAATAATTAATTATCAAGATTGCCTGATTTATTAATTTTACCCAACCACCTACCAATGTAGGTTATAAAATCCTTTGAATATTGACAGAAGTTACATGTCAATGGCATAGGGAAAAAAGAAGTACCAATGGGCCGTAGAGGAAAAGGAGCTCCTAACTCATGGAGTGCAGCATAACAGCTNAAAAAAAAAAAAAAAAAAAAAAAAAAAAAGAAGTTAACATTTTATTTAATAGTTGATTATCAAGTTTGCAAGCTTCATTAATTTTACCCAACCACCTACCAATGTAGGTTATAAAATCCTTTGAATATTGACAGAAGTTACATGTCAATGGCATAGGGAAAAAAGAAGTACCAATGGGCCGTAGAGGAAAAGGAGCTCCTAACTCATGGAGTGCAGCATAACAGCTAATTCACACTTACTCTACCCGTCTCCAACATGGGGTGTCATGAAATCAACAGACCAAGATGAAATTGATTGTAGTTCTAAAGTATATGAAACACGAATACAGGGAGCAGAGAGTGAGTCATTATCCCAATTCAAGAAATAGAGTATGAATCCAAAGTGTATACTTGAGCATGCAATCTGTAGATTCATGCAGTTCACCAGGAGGACTGAACAAGTTCTAGTACATGAACTACTCAACAATTATGTCTGCAAAAAGTGTGGAGGGGTTTGCAAGAAACAGAGCACCTTTTTCAAGTTACTGAAACAATAAATATGATCAGTTTTATGCTTTTACCTGAAATCAAACTAATTTGATGATCTTATAGAGGAGGCATGCTGCATTAAGCTCAAGTTTGGGATTATAACAAATTTTCGAGGGTGCGACTTTACTTTTAGCCTTCAGGTACTTCTTTTTACCAAGACTAGGGTTTTTACCAACATTAGGGCTATTCTGTCCTGAGTTTGGCAATCCTACCATATCACACTTAAAATGCATCAGCAAATGACACTAACTGAACTTTGAAAAACTCTGAGTGAAGAAGGAATCAATTCTAGTATAAATAATTTATTCATGAATCTACCCCAGGAAAGGCTTACTTCTGTTGAAAGATCTTTCAAGAGGTAGTGAGTCTAATTTACTAAATTAGTAATGGTTGGATGACATGAAAAAAAAAACCATGCTGTTCAATAACAATTATGGAAATAAAAAATTTATTATTTCAGTACTTTGGATGTAGTGGAGAAAATTGATATGGGCCTATTGTTTGAAATATCCGGGTTGTAGCCGCTCTTTAAAATTGGTGTTATACTGGCTTCACACAATTGTGCAATGAAAACTTTATTTATTAATGAAAGATATAATAGATATCTTAGCATTTATAAAATAGTCAATTATAATGAAAGCAGGATCTCCACTAGGACCAGTTGATTTTGATTTATTTAAATTTTTAGTGTCATTAATAATTTCATCTGAAGAAGTGGGTAGAAGTTACAACTGTGAATTATTGATTATTATTATTGATAACAGATACCAAAGATCTGAAATACATATCTATGTTATAAGAGACTTTTTTTATAAGTGTGCACATCCATTGGAAATCTGACTACCACCAATAAAAGACTTAAGATAAAAAAACTCTTAGGAACATTTTATTTCATCATTTAAATTTTGAAATCTCCATACTGATAAGTCTGTGAAATACTTTTAATTTAAATTTTCTAATTTTTTCACTGTTAAACCTATCAAGATATGGCAATAAGTGTTTTTTTAAACCAAGAGTTCTCTAATTAAAAATAATTTAATGCAGAAGAGTTCATTGACATAATTTACATTATTAATACAGTACAATTTAGACCAGTTGATTTGTTATTAAGTTGCCTAATAAAACTTAATAAACAAATTTAAATTTTACTTGAAAAAGAGATTCTCTAGGAAGCTTAATTGTAATTTAAATATATGGATGTATATCTTCTGGGATTAGTACTTCAACTGAAAATATTTGCAAAACCCTGTAAATATGCCATGTTATTTCCCAAAATTGGAGGTGTTAGTTTATACCAGGTCAAGTGGTCCGGCTTTGTGTAAATGAAAGAGAATTAATGAGCTCAATCAATATAATAAAGAAAATACATTAAGCTCCGTAATTCTGTTAACAGATCTAATACTAAAACCCAAGATAAAAAATGCATGATTAAAATCCTAAACAAAAAGGAAAAAAAGGATGAAATTGGTCAAATTATTACCAATTGTATCTTCAAACCAGGTTAAAAAACTTCTTAAGTTCTATCTATGAGTTTGCCCTCTTTTTTGGGGGGGCATTTAAAGAGGGGTTAAAGAGTTTGGCCTGGAAATTAACCAGATAGTAATATTAGTAATTTATACTTTTTCAAAAACAAATTCAACATCCATCAGTTCAAATACAAGAAAATTCATAAATCATAAATATTAATCATGTAAAATTCAACTAAAATAGATTTGACATCCATAAAAAATGTAACAGAAGAATTTTTATTGATCATTGTAAATATTAGTCTTTAGCATGTATCTTCTTACTCTCTCTTTTATTTTATTTATTTTATCTATTTATTTATTTATTATCCATTATTTATTTGTATCACCATAATTATTCTTTTAACATTTTTAATCCCTCTTTTCATAATTCTAATTATTTATTTGTTTCCTTATTTTTATCTTCTTCCTTCACTTATTTATTTGTTTACTCTACATATATTCAGTAATTCAATTTATTAAGTTGTGACCTTCAAATATAACATGCAGAACATTCACGTTATGCTCACCAGTTAATTATACCTTATTATTTTATTTTTGTGTGTGTTTTTTTTTGGATAATTTCATTATTCACTAATCATTTAAGAGGTGGAGGTGGGTTTAGAGGGAAAAAAAACAGGGGTTAGAGTTTAAAAGAAAATCAATTGAACGCAATAGGCTTAAAATAAAATTGAACATAAGGAAAAAAAGTATTTTGAAAAATATTTTAGAACTAACTTTGAGAGTGGAGCGCTATTAAGCACTGCTACTGTAATAAACCAATTTGGGAATTTAGCAGAAGAATAATTTGAATAATCATCAATTATTATCGTATCTTTATCATTATTATTGCGAATATTTTTAGAATGTAATATATTAAAAATTAGTTTTATCAAGTTAATTCTTTCTCTCTCTCTCTCTCTCTCTCTCTAGACATATTTATATTATTGAATAAACAAGATCAGAACTACATAAACTACTAATAATGGCCAGTTTCAGCACAAAGTTCTGACTGAATGATTTTTTTACCCCCCATTCAATGAAGAATGGTACCAATTATGTCTGGGCGTTCCCCAGGGGCACACCAGGATCTTTTATACGAGTCACTACAAAGAAAAGCACAGAAAAAACAACAACTGTGCACTGTGAGTTTTGAACCTGAAGTTTTGGTGCAGGAGTTCAGTATCTTTACCACTAGACCACTGTGCTCCACAGTCTCCCAAACCCTTAAGATAAGCTGGCTATCAGGATTCCAGGGATAAGTACTATTCTGGAAATCATATAATATCATGTGGAAAATCATATATTGAAGAAACAGGAAGAATGGTAGACACAAGACTCAAAAAACACATGTCGTACATAAAACATAAATACAAAGGAAAGTCATTATTTTGGAGACACCACCCTCCATATCTAGTTCAAGAATGTCACCATTCTGGCCAGAGAGAATTACTACCACCAAAAAATTAGAGAAGCCATTGAAATCATAAAAACACTAATAATGTTAATTGGGAAGAAGTATATACTTTGTCAAAACTGGAAACCAGAATTATTTGGCAGGAAAATCAACAGAGCTGTAGATAACTGAAGCGAGACAGACACCTCTGGAATTGAACAGATAAGTCCGAGGCAGGTCTAAAAGCCCCCTGGACCTTTACTCGCTCTCCTTCTCCATTCTACTCTGAGAAGCCTCAGGATGTGCAGAAGCTTGGAAAAAAACAACTTTTCGACATGGTCAAGCCTGGAAGAAAAATCTATGACTATTTCTGTAGACTGTGGAGAAATATCTGAATAAAGATACTTTACGTTTTTATTATTTGTTATATAGAGAATGCTTAGTAGCTACTGCCTGTGTAAAATTATCTTTGCATACTTATGCATTCAAATATCCTTTAACTAGTTTAATGTCATTAAACATTAAGTCTAAATTAGTCTGAACTAGTTCAGACCTTTGATAAGAATTGAGAGCTCTTTTTAGTGATGAATAGAAATCCATTTTAAACGCCTCTGTATCACAGAGGATAGGTTTTTTTTTCTCGATTCTGTCTTGTCCATTCCATCACATTTTTTGTAGTGCTATTGCCCCAATGTTAAACTATCTTTGTATCACTTGTTCCTGCCATTTTGCAAGCCAGAAGCATTATCCTTTTATTTCATATCATAAAAGTATGATCCATTTTCTATTTTTAATATCTTTATTTCCACCCAGTTTGTTGCTTTTGGCTTTCTTGTACTATTAAACTTTTTTTTTTTTTTAAATCCCCAACCTGGAAGACCAGGAGTTTTCATCTTCTTGGCAGATTTATTCTCTACACCTCACAGAGTTAAGCTTTTATACAGGAGTTCCTAGACAGTACTACAGGAAAAATAGGAAATTTAATTGTATAGAAAGGTAGCTTAGTTTATGCTGTTCCTACATGACAGACTCATCTTTTTTCACAGTAAAAATTGACATGTTAGACGAGGAAATAAGTGTTATTTGAATTGTGCTGAGCTTATTATTTATTTATTGTTTATGAGCTAAAGGTTCACCTGAAACTTTAAGATAGATTAAAATTAAAATCTGTGCATAAACATTTTTCTTGTAACACTAAAATATAGTGATATTTAAAAGAGCAGTTATTAAGTTCATATTTTAAAATCGGACGAACGATATAAAAGGTATTATACCTCCTATTGTCCGTCTTCATTGGTTTCTGCAAACCATCTTCTGTTGGCTAGCGCTTTCGGACATTGTCCATCTTCTGGCCAAATACATGCGTTCACTGTCACTGTCTGTATTCAATTCAGTTCAACAAGATTTCTTATGTTTCATTAAAGTATAAGAAATATAAAAAGATCTATGAAAGCTTAAATCATATACCTTATCTTTATGGTTAACAACTTCTCCATCTTAAAATGGTAATCATAAATCTCATTTAGATAATCTTCAAATCAAAATATGTGGGAAGTGGGGGTTTCTTCAACTTCTGTTTCTTTCAAAACATAGCTATATTTTTCGTTTGACAAAATATGGCTAGGTATGTAGTAATATAATTTCTTATTCAACATATGTTTTGTGAACCAGTAAAATTAGTTGATTATAATTGTTCGTTTATTGAAAATTTTAGCTATTTTGCAATCATAGTTATTACTTGCATTAAACAAAACATGCTTTGTTCAATTAATATATCTGTTTAATTAATTATTTGAAGAGGGAGGGTTTTAACTGAAATTCATATTTTAGATAAATTTTTTAATTAAATTATAAATTATGATTAAAACATATATAAATACTTAGAATTATAATCAGGAAAAATACTTTGTTTGTAGAGAATTTGTTGGGGGTTTGGTCAAGGTTAATCTAAAAATACAATTTTTAAAAATGTGTATCTTTTATTATCTTCCAGATAATAACATGGCAGATAAAAATACACTTTTTTTTAAAGTTTTATTTTTTAGATCAACGTTGACCAAACCCCCAAAAAAATTCTCTACTAATAATCTCCACGGTCAAAAACTCTCCATTTATACTTACTTTGTAGTTTCTGTATAATTTTTTTCTTATAATTAAATTTTGTTTTTAATTCATTTTCACTTATCTACTGTTAGTTATCCAGTACAAGCACAAGAAAAGTATTAAATTTTCCTAGGCCTCATTTTTTATGGACGAAGCTGAGAGTGAAATTGAACTGAAATTATATTTATCAATTTAGGATTCATATTTAAAAAAAAAAATCTTAAACTGACCATGGTTTTAAGCCAGTATGCCTTAGGCCCTAGGCTAGAAGTAATAGTTTGTAACTTAAATATGTTTGTAACTTTCACCCTGGTTTGATGTTAATTTTGTCAAGACCATCTTAAAGATGCATTTAAAATGCAGGGGGTCTTTCCCATTTTTTAAAAAAGATAATTATGTTATGAAACTATAGTGGCATAAAAGTTATAGGCTGCACACTATCTGTTTCTTGTTCTTTTGCTGATTCAACATTTTTTAAAATTTTATTGTCTGTTTTTTAAGGTAAGTAGAATAAAAATATATTCCAGTTTATTTTAAAATCTAATTATGAAACAGCTTAAAAATCATTAGAAGAAAATTTTAGTATCAATGTTGTTGAAACATAAGTGAAAACCCTTTGTTGCATTATTGTGAATTTAGAGATCCAGTGAGTTAGAAAATGCATATTTTAAGGCCAATTATCAGTTCCCTTCATATTTTTAAATAAAATATTTATTTATTGAATAATAAATAATTCTTCACACTTGCTTAGAAAATCTAGGAAGGATTGCCGGGAAGCTAACTGAAATTCATGTGTAGGCTTTTGAAATAAATTGTAGTTTTTATTAAATAGTAGTTTAAAGTTAAACAAAACACACTATCATGTTTATACACGGTATTATCTAAATAGGGTGTATATTTATTTTTATGTATACCATATATATAGTAAAATTTTGAGCAACCTGGTGGAAATAAATCTTTTTTATTGTTTGGCTTTCGAAAAAACATTTTATTAAATAGTAGTTTAAAGTTAAACAAAACACACTATCATGTTTATACACGGTATTATCTAAATAGGGTGTATATTTATTTTTATGTATACCATATATATATATATATA
>KZ806962.1:312642-330328 GCA_000696205.2 Oncopeltus fasciatus | reverse complement strand
AGTCCATACGTGTGTTGTTTCCATGGCAAAATTTCAAGAATTACGCTATGAATTGCTCCCTCATCCGCCGTATTCTCCGGATTTAGCCCCGAGTGACTATTTCTTGTTTCCGAACCTTAAGAAATGGCTTGGCAGAAAGAGATTTTATTCCAACGATGAAATCATCTCACAAACAAATACATATTTTGAGGATCTCGAGATCTTATTTTTTGGAAGAGATAAAAAAATTGGAGAAACGTTGGACGAAGTGTATAGAGCTCAAAGGAGACTATGTTGAAAAATAAAATTACTTTTTATCAAAAAACCTTTGTTTCATTTAAAAAGTCACGCACTTATTGACCCGCCCTCGTACATGGTATTTTGTTGCTAGCCATACCCATGGTATACAATTAGAGGCAAATGATTAGCAGATTCAGATAGTTTTCTGTTTCAGATTTCTTGGTTGCTATATCTCTGATTAACTTGACTCACACAAGGAAATCAAATGTAGGATTAAGGTAGCCCATGCAGCATTTTTAAAAATGAGAACACTCTTTTGTAATGAAAGCTTGAAGATTCAGCTTCGAAAACAGATGTTCTGATGTTATATATGGTCGCTTCTCTTGTATGGTGTTGTGGCATGGGCTCTGAAAATATCAACCATTAATAAAATTGAAGCATTCTAGATGTGGCTTTACAGATGATTGCTCAAAGTACCTTGGATGGCCATGTCTACAAATGACGCCGTTCTGCATATAAGGTCTGTGAGTTGCTCGACAAAATAATACAAAGAAATATATTACATATTGTGAGGAGGTTGGTATAGTATCCTCCAGTTGGTTATGGTGGGAAATATTGAGAATGGTAGAGGAATTGGAAAAAAAGTGGCAACTTGGCTGAAAAATATTAGAGAATGGACTGGAATAAGGAAAGTAGAACTAATGTTCAGACTGGCTCAAGATAGAGTTTTGCCATGTTAGTCACTAGCATCAAGAATACTTGATACTGTGGTGCAAAGAAGACATAACCCTCATAAGCTACAGTTTGAAGTTTCGCTGCAGAGTGGAGTTGATAATGATTTGTCCGTTGACTGACATTAATTAATAATTTAATTAGTTGCTGCTTTGATCTTAAATCGTATTATTTAAATGGAGAGGTTTTTTTTACCATAGACGTTATTATTAGAAGTTTTTTGTTGGGGTTCGGTCAAGGTAGATCCAAAAAAAAAAAAAAAAAAAAGTGTATTTTTTAAAATTATCTGCCAATGTTTCTGCTTAAATCGTAAGCCATCTTCAGGGCTATCTTGAAGACAAGAGGGGACATCCTGTCCCTAAGTTCACATTCAAAATATTGGCAGATAATTTTAAAAAATACACTTTTTTTTTAAATTTGTATTTTTTTTGGATCTACCTTGACCGAACCCCAACAAAAAAACATTGTATTATTTAAAGCATTATATTGTTAAAGTATTTACAAGTTTACATTTTAAAGTTTTAATAAACTGAAATGAATAGCCAATCAATATTTTATAAAGGGCAAAGAATTATTTATATTATATAGTAAGAAACCATGTGCTATAACATCAAACTTTGAGAATTTTATTAATTGATTATAATCAAATCATTAACAGTAACTAATAGGAAAGAACTTTTTCTTATTTCTATAATTAATTGAGCTAAATTTGATATTTAAAACAACTGATGGAGAAACTGAATTTTGTTTTAAAAACTGAATAGGATACAAAAATCAAAATGTTAAAAAGGTTTTCTCTTTAAATTTTACATGAAATTTCTTGGAATGCTGAGTTTACTTTGATGAAATTTAAGATTGAAGTTCCGTCTGTTCCAGCAATGTGTCTAATTTCAATCAATTTAACCCACCAATTCTAAGGCAGTTAAAGTGAGGTTTAAAACTTAATTTGTTTTCTGTAATGCTTGTTGAACTTAGTTTGTCCTTTTTGACTAATTTTTTGAGTTCAACTTTTTTGTCCTCCTGGGTTTTAGTGTATCTTCAACGTTGATTCTGGAAGTTTATTGTTTTCGTTTGAGACTGCGGAATCTTAAACAATTTAATCTATTTATCTGTTATTTTATTTTATTCATCACCGAATAACTGTAAAAAAAAGTCTAAACTAAAAAGTTCTTAATTTATTTATGAAATTTAAATGTTAAGATAAAAAGGCCAAATTGTCTTTCCCACATTTTATACTTGAGTGTTTTTATCCTTAGGTCATTCTAAAAGCACTAGAAATGAGAGGTAATGCCTCCACAGGCTTTTGGCCAATATAAAGAGGCTTCAAGCCTGTGGAGGTATTATCTTCTTAGGTCAAAAATGCTCAAATTTATTTAACACACAGTATTTTTATAAAGTTTATTTATACTATCAGTATTATTTAATACATTGTGGAAAATACAACTTGGCTGTTAATTTATACTTATTGTGTGTTATATACTTAATTGTGAGCCCACAAATTAGCTACAAATATAAGAATATTCAAAAGATTAAATGTAGTTTGCCCTTGTCTCCATCAGATGCCGTCTTAAATATGGGCAAGATTAAATGCAAAAGAAAATAACTATCATTAAGACAGTTTCGCTTATTGATAACTTAAGTGTTTTTCTCCTCAACTAATATGTTGAAAAGGACAATTTTTTATGAAGAGAGGGTTGTCAGGAATTTGGTCTTGGTTGTGGAAGAATTAAAAACTAATTAGTAAATAAAAAAGTAGCCAATGTTTCGGCCTGAATTTCAAGCCTTCATCAGGGAGATAGGGTAAAGGGGAGAGAGAGAGAGAGAAAGACTCGTGTTCAAGTGTGTCTGTATTGTCATAGTTTTATTTAATTTTCATCAATTTTATCCTGCCTGTGTTGTCCTTACGTATATTCAAATATATAATGAAATGTAAAAGAAAATGGCAATTGTGGTATAATTTGCAGCATTTTTATTTATTTAGGTAGCTAACAGCTTAAGTGGTAGCACTACAGGGCAGTTGATTGGAAACACTGCTTATCTCATCCAGCAGGGGGTAGAAACTGAAGGAATGCTGGCTAGAGCGAGTCCTCAAGCAGTCTCAGCTGTAAGTATATTTTAAAAGAAAGAGAGACTGAACATATTGTTAAATTTTTAAAATAATTCATTAAATTTTGATCAATTTACTAATAATTTTTAGTTTAATAATCTAAAAGGTTATATCTACCACCAATGAATATAGAACTCTCATACCTTCTATTCCACCTACCTCAACCTATACCTGGAATAATGGACTCTGACCCTTATAACTCACACGTGCGACAGACCTTATCGCTGACAAAAGTGACCGTTACAGCTACCTGACACAACTAACTCACAGAATACAAACGCAGTTGAATACAGACAGTGACAGTGAATGCATGTATTCGGCCAGAAGATGGACAATGTCCGAAAGCGCTCGCCAACAAAAGATGGTTTGCAGAAACCAATGAAGACGGAGAATAGAAGGTATGAGAATTTTTAGTTTGTTTACTGATTTAAGAATTTATTGTCTTTTATATTTTCCTGACTTGTTTCCATAAATATTCCAAAATTCTCCAGCAATCTACTTAGTACTGTCAGAATGATTTAATTTTATACTTTACCACAACACTCTTATATAAATTAAAGACTTATTTATCAAGGTGCAGATGGTGATGACCTATCTAGATACTACTAAGGATCTTATTAAACTTTATAATTGTATTCAAAATTCTGAAATCATGAAGGTGGGTATTTTTTTTTTTCATCCCATTAACACCAATGGTTCAGTATTGGATCTATGGTTGAGCAGGACACCCTCAATCCGCCCCAAGACGAGAGAGAGAGAGAGACAGAGGAAGAGAACGAGACGGGGGCACTGCCAGACTTTTCCATCTTGTGATAATGCTTCCTGAGAGGATATTCTGAGTCGAAGCTCCCGTTAGCTGGGCAGTACACGCTCCTCCTCCCACAGCCCACGAAGTTTCAGGACAAATGCGTCCTGGATGTCCAGCAGCATCCCCGCCACGACCCCAGCCCCATCCAAGACCGACCGCAGGTCGCCCGGCCCAGGTCTGTGAATAGCATCCTAAATGTGGTTATTAGGTATCAGCTATTGGTGTTTCGGCGTTAGACATACTGAGAATTCAATGGTCCAAACTGAGACTGTAGTTGATCTATTGAGGGCTTGGATTGATGAGATGTATTTTGTGATACAAAATTTTATGGGAGTCTGGCTGTTTGAACCGATCTGAAGTTTATATGGAGAGAGACCGATGGAGCAGGAGAAAGCAGGAAAACGAGGGGGAGGAAGCCGACGGGGAAGACGAGGAGGAATTACATGAGGCTAAGGGAAACACAAGCTCAGCTTACAATATAGTACCGAGCAGGCATTTCCAGCAAAATGGGCCCAAACAGGCCATCCTCCCGACCCCCGCCAATTTACAAATCTCTGATAGTGTAAGTGGCTTAGGTATTCGTTAAGAGGATGGTTAGAAGAGATGATAAAGGCGAAATAAGTAAGAGTCAATTGATCTCTCCTGAAGCGAAGTGGTGGTTCTTCAGTCTTGGTACATAAACTGAGCACCGGACTCGACTTAAAGGCTCCAGTGGCGATCCATATTCCTGTATGGTGAACTGGATCAAGCATGGAGAGTGTTCTCTCAGTGGCGCATCCATAAGCAACGCACCTGTAGTCAAGTTTGGACCGAATGAGACTCTTGTACAACATGCTTTTCCCTCTCCTCCCCAGGCTGTGTTGCAAAGGGTTCTAAGCAAGGACATGGTACGCATGCAATTGTTTTTGAGGGCTTTTATGTGGGTGTGCCAGTTGAGGTGCTTGTCGAAAGTCAATCCTAGGTACATGAATGAGTCCTGATAATTTAGTGTTGTTCATTAATGTACAAAGGAGGTGTGTTAACTGTTCTTCTGGAAAAAAGCATGGAGTATGATTTTTCTATTGAGATACAATACCCCCATGCGGAGAAACACTGGTTAACTGCATTTAGTGACTGTTGAATGGTTTGTTAGATTGTGGGAACAGTAAATTAAAAAGTCATCGGCAAATAGCATTGCTGTAACAGGTGATAAAACTGTATTAAAAACACGGTTTGTAGGGAGAGCAAAAAGCTTAGCCGCCAGAACGCTACCTTGTTGTACACCATTTTCTTGTGTGACTAAGCTGGAATAATTTTCTTCAATTCAAATCGAAAATTGTCTTGAGCTCATCAGCTGTATTATGAAATTCAGTATATGCCCACTTATCCCAATGTCTATTAAGGTATCGATTATTAGCCTTCTCCAAATAGTGCCAAATGTGTTCCTGATATCTAAAAACACTGCAAAGGTCTTGTGTTGTTTAGAGAATCCGGTTTTAATGTCATATTATAGTTTGTCTAAATTGTCTCTTGTGTTTCTGCATTGTCGAAAGCCACTTTGCCATTTTGGTTCGATCCTCTTTTCCTAAAGAAACCAGTTCAATCTTTTTAGGATCATTTTTTCTAATAATTTATGGAGGGAGCACGTTAATGAGATCATACGGTAGCTCGATGCTTGATCATGTGTTTTTTTTTGTTTTTTTTTCAATATTGGAATCCCTGATGATAACTTCCCTATTTCTGGAATTTTACCTGGTATAAATATTTAACTACCAAGACCGAATTCCTGATAATTTCTTCATAAAACTTGACAGTCAACTAATTTACCTCCAAGTTATAAAATTAAATGAGGTGTGGCTATTAAATAACAAGACTATTGCTGTAAAATATTTTATTTTAAATTTATACATATTTAGTTCTTATCACCTTCAATATACACCCCTCCTCTATCCATACTCCATGCGGATTTTACATTTTTTGAAACAGTGCTTGAAGTCTTGATCTGTGAGCTCCTGCATGACACGCACCACTTTTTCTTTCACAGCTTCAGCGAACTGAAATTTAGTTCCTTTTAATGCCGATTTGACCTTGAGTAACATAAAACTCACATGGTGCCAGGTCAGGCGAATAAGGTGGATGGTCTAAAATTGGGATGTACTTGGCTAGAAACATCTTGGCAGACAATGCATTGTGAGTTAGCGCATTGTCTTAATGCAGAACCCATGACTTGTTCTTTCACAATTCTTGTAATTTTTTCCTTACTCTTTTGGGGAGTAATAGTATTTTCATCCGTTTTGGACTTGGAAGGCCCACCCGGGCAGTCATAATCTCCAACGTCTTTTCGGCTATCTTTCTTAGGTAACATTTCTAACCATATACTTCTTTTAATAAATTATAAGTTTCAATATGGATTTTACCTAATTTAATGTAAAATTTCACAAAAATTCCTTGTTCTATTATAACTCTGATTGTTTTTGGCTAAACGAAACAAACTCTCTTACATAAACTAAGGTTACGGCCAAACTGATTTTTAGACAAACACGGGAGGCACTGCAATCGAAAGAGAAGGCTTTACGCTGCACAGTTGTCGGTCATTTGGAAATAGCACATGCGTAGTTCTTCTGTAGCAGCATCTGTTTCGTTATTTAATTCACACTCCTCGTATTTTACACCTTTGTAGTCTATATTTTTTGTACATTTTTTAAACTACAGTAAAAAAGAAATACTAAATTTAGGTTTCCCTCTAATTCCTCCCCCTCATTAATTTTAGTCATAAACAAAATCATCCAGTGGTTTGTAAAAAGAAGCTTAAATATCAAATTTGATTGCCAAAAAAATAAAATCTGTTGTTCATAAAATATTAAGTCACACATACACACCCACGCATATTTATTGTTATTGTTTTATTTGAAATGTTCTTTTTCATCTTCACTGCAGATTTACAAGTTTCTCCAATAATTCTAAATAAATTCCAAATAATTTGAAAAATTTTAGAGAATGAGAAAGGTTAAAATATGCATATATATANAGATAATAATTTTTATTATAATATAACAATAATATATAATAAAACAATACCTTTTTTTTTTCTTCTCTGTTTATTTTGAAGTGATTCGAGGAGATGGTGTTTTTACATCTAAATAAAGAAACGTAATAAAAAATATTTCATATCTCTATTATTATTCATATAACCGAATTTAATTTCAAATAACACAATTTGTTTATATTTAAATATCCAGCAAGTCTCGTCTTGCACAGCTATTTGATATAGGTTTAGCACCCTGATGAACCCGGATATGTTGACAGGCTGTACAGTAAGGCAGAATATTGTAAGGGGAGGATATATTCCGAGCAGAGCCTCCTCCGAATCAATAGATGCTCCGTAGCAGGGACACTTAATGAAGAGAGACTTGAACGTGCGAAGACTGCTTCCCGATTAGCATAGGGAACGAGATTGGAGTCTCGAGCCCCTCTCTCTCAAGTGAGAACGCCAGTGTGTAGAGATTCACTCAGCCACGTGCCCCCCCCCCCCTCACATATTTTAATCAGAATCAACTAGCTAACAGCTAAAATTCGAACCCTTCCAAACCCATCAGCAGAGGAGCCGTCAACCCCTACTCTCTTTTAGTACGATATGTATTCAACTGTAGACATCTTTAAAATATGACTGTATTACAAGTAGTCAAGTTAAAATTCCATGATTAAAGTATTGACTTGTGTAAACACACACATACACACACACCTCTAGGAGGTGGGGCGAACATGCTTTGTCATATCTTTATTTATTTAGTGTAGTTTTGGTTGTATAGAATAAAAGCAATCAGTAATACACTAATAATTCTTAAACAATTAATGAGAGGGAATAGAATAAAAAAATCTATCTGTCCCAGCCAGGAATCGAACCTGGATCTCCTGCTAGTCGGGCCGGTGCACTTACCAGTTATGCTACCATATCTCATTAAATTCCCTCTTTACTAGCAAGAGCCTCTTTTTTTTTTTTTTTTATTCTATTCCCTCTTAATTATTGTTTAAAATTTATGTGGGATAAAAAACCACAACCAAATAAAATACTAATAATTCTTGTTTAGATTTTTATTTAAATTAAGGAACAAGTCTCGAAGTTTTACTAATTTCAATATGTATTAAAAAGCCATTTAACTTACCTGTAATTACTTGATAAATATTGTGTTACTTGAATTTGAATATATTTTAAGTACAAAAAGCTGTAGTATTATTTAGTATGTTATAAAGTCATTACTCTGGCTAGAATGATTTTAAAAGAAAAATTTAACCAAGATATTTGTAAATTTTGTGTTATAAAGCATTGTGTCATGGTGGACAATTAATGCTTTAGGAGAATTACAGCTTAGAGATTTCTATTATGATTATTATAAGATTCTTCAGTTCCGTGTCTTATACTTCCTCTATACCCACATTCATGAAATATTGCAAATATTCTAGTAAAGAAACTACTGAATATTCTTGCATACTAGTTTCTGTAATGACATTATCTACAAATTATACTCTGAGAATCTTAATTATTACTAAAAACTGAAATACTCTTCTTCTTTGCATGGTTTATATATTTAAAAAAAATTTTTATACTTACCAAGTGATTTTATAAAAATAACTAAATAATTAAAATTCATCATTTGGGAGCTTCTAATCAAAACTGATTTTTATAATCTTCTAATTGCAACATTCAGCAGATTCCTCTCAAGGAAAATAAGCATAGCTTATTTTTTAATTAGGAATTTTTCTAGTTCTTAAATTAATAAAACTAAGAACCAAATTTTGCATTTCAGCTTTTTTCCTTGAACATTTCTTTAATGGTTCTAAAGGTGGAGGGGTAAGATCAATTTTTAATATTTCCCTTATTAATTTGAATAAACATATTTTTTCAATCTTTATTTTTCCCTGAATTAAAAACAAAACATTAAGTTGGTAATTATAATGAAACTAAACGGTTTGATTGCCAGTCTTTGCAGACTTAATTTTTATCCTCAAGCTCTTATAGACTTGTAAAATAAAATTTTTAATTTCTCAAAAAAAAAAAAATTAAAAGTTGTTAGACAGATTTTACTGTTTATTTGACACTTTCTTCGATTTACTTTCTCCTTTGTGTCATAGCAGCATGATGGTCCTCGAGCGAAGCTAATCGTTTCAGTCACTTGTAATAGGTCTTATCTTAAACTACAAAATTATCTTTTAATAAGTCATAATATTTTGTTGGTGATTTACCTCTGCCAAATTGAAATGGGGGAATACCTAAACAATTTGTTTTCCAAAGAGATACATCCCCTGATGAGAAAATTGGTAAGGATACTTATTTTTCACCCATTAAAGGAACTTATGTGACTTTCATGAAAGGATCTCCCATTTGTCACACATATGTAATCACTCGTGGGGGGGGGGGGGGGGGTTAAAGTTTTCTCTCAAGGGTCTTGCTTCATTTCAAAATGGTGTCGTTTTTGGGAAAAAACTCATTTAGAAAATTTGTTTTTGTTAGTTCTAAGGAGAACTAAATTGCCACTGGAAAATGTATGACAGTTTTAAGCAACAAAATTAATGTCAACTAGTCTAGCAATGAACTGTGACCTTCTTTGGTCATGGGGCTTTTTCTCCTCCAGGGTTTTGTCTTTCTTCCCTCCTACCCTCAGAATATTCTCCATGTAGTAAATTGTGGAATATCTTCATAGCCTTCTCCCATTTGGCCGAGCTTTAAGAACTTTTTTAGATTCCCTCTCCTCATTCATTCAGGACACATGGTCAAAACACTTCTGATGCCGTTATTCAAGGGTGATCTTAAAAGTTTGTCCCCTCGAACTGTTCTCTTATTGTTTCATTTTATAATTCAGTCTCCTCTTGTCATCTCAACGGGTCTTCTTAAGTGCTTAATTTATGTTGCTTTGATTTGGTTAGCTTTCTTATCGAGCATTATCCAATCTTTACTTTTGTTAGTTGAGGCAGGGGAGCAGACCAATATATGTATTTGTATCTTCTTCTATATCTACTTCTCGGTTTGGAACTATAGTATTGCATTTATGGTAATATGCCTAATTTGCTTTAGAAATACTATTGGAAAGTGTATCTTACCAGTACTACTTATTTCATTCCCTAAACAGGTAAACTTGTATCGGCATTTCTAAGATCTCCCTGCTGCAGACCAGTTGAACATTGCCTTGATCTTCTCAGAACATAACCTTGTTCTTGCTTTTGACTGTCTCCCTTTATTGCTATGAGAAGTGTCTCAAGACTTTTCAATTGATCCAAATCACTCCTTTAGCCTCAAGATTTGCTGAATTAATGGCAGCAAGATCTCGTATGTCCTTGGTTGCTACCAAGGCTACCTTTAGACCTAAAAACACCATGAATACTCTTGTCCCAAGCTCTTTCAGCAGAAAAATATGGTCCTGTGTTTGCTTTCCGGGACAAAATCCTGACTGTTCACCCTCTGTTCTGTTTTCCATCAGTAATTTCAGCTTCTTTTCCAGTATGCTGGTTTAAAATACATAACTAATAGGATAGTAATTTACATAATCAGTAGTACTTCATTTTTTGAGCAAATGAGTAATTATACTATATTCCCAATCTCTTGGTATTACTGTCCTGTCTCAAATCATGTAGAAAAGTTGCTGGAGGACTTTAATAAGCTCTTGATTTAATCTGCTCTGGAGCAATGTCATTTCTTCCAGCCGATTCTTATACTCCTAAATTTTTTTTTTTTTTTTTTTTTTTTACATTTACTACCTTCTCCTCCTATATGCATCCTTGGTTTCTTTAGTCACCAATTGCCAGTGTGTGGGATTTTATATCATTGCCTTTTCTTGAAAACTGGCTTTCATAGAACCACTTCCATCTTTCTAATATTCTCTTTTCTCCCTTGAATAGATTCCCACTATTTTCATTGATGTTTCTGACTAGCATACTTTGTTTCCCTCTGAGTAACTTAACTTTTTGCCAGAATTTCTTGCTTCTGTCTCATTGGCCTTCATCCAAGCATTCTTCAAACTTCTCTTGTGAGTTTCTTATTGCCTGACGAACCTTAGCTTTACATTCACTACTGGGTAGGTGGATCTGATCTTCTGGATTTTTGTCTTGCCTTCTATGCCTTCTTTTTTTTGTTCAACCAAATGTTTTACTTCCCCAGTCTGCCATTCTGTGGGCTTTTCACTATTCGAAATATTGAGTCTCTTGCTACTTCCAAAATAAATGTTTTAAGCGCATTCTACAATTCTTTGGTATCATCTGTACTTTCTAATATTCTGTTTGCTCTTCTAACTTTTCTGTTTACTGAATCCTTTTTCCTAGATATTCTAGTGTCCTTAATGCTATGTATTTATTTGATTTCCTTTGCATCTATGGAAGAATTTTAGTATTAGGTTACTAAAAGCACATGGCTACGGCCAGTTTCAGCACTGTGAAACTATTGTCTCACTCTCCTTTCATAAATTAAATAATCTATAACCCTATTTCTATAAAGGCTTCAGAGGGTAATATTTTATATATATTCAAGAAAGAGTTTCTTATCAACATGTCATTGTCGATACAGCATTTTATAAGTCACTTTCCATTTCCATTCCTTGTTCCTTCTCCTCCAGAAGACCCATAACTCCATATTCAATTCTTCAATTCTTGAATTACAGCCACTTCTGCATTGAAGCCTCCCCTCCACTATTGCAGGTCTTCTTTTGTCCTTGATTTTATTTACCACTCTTTGCAAGTCAGAGTAAAAATCTTTCTTACTTAAGATTGCACTGTCTTCTGTAGGAATATAAACGTGTATCAGAGTGACCTTCCCGATCATCAATTTCTCAAATATGTTTACTCTCTTTTTGAAGAAAATCTTATTGCTTTTATGTCAAATAGATATTTCTTTCTTGCCTCTTTTTCTTGAAATGTAAACTGCCTTTAAGATTTTAAAGATGTTACAAATTCTTTCATAACACACTTTCTTTTTTCTTTGACACTGTTTAATTTAATTGAAAATTATAATTCATATTAATTTTTATTTTAAAAGTACTCTTGTAAAAATAGTTCTCATATTTCTAATGTATTAAATGTTTTTTATAACTTATAATTTTTCTAAGTATAGCATTGCACTTAGTATACTGTATTAATTTTACAAATTAAAAAAGAAAGAGGTATCTATAGTAAAGTAAAAATGGTTTCTTTTTCATTGTTTTGTATTAAAATATATATTTTTTAAACTTATATCCTGTATTAAACTAAAGTTTTCAAAAGTGCTTTGTCTCATGGTCTTATACTGGGATGCTCCCATGCTAACCATTTCATAATGCTGTTTAACACTGCATGTTGTTATTACTAACGCACACAATCCCAGGACGTGGCTTATCTTGTTAACACTACTGGTGGAAGCTCTCAGATTTCGGAGACCACACCTGACTCTTCCACAACTGCTTCAACTGCTCCAAACATCGTCCATGCTACTCGAGTCTCTCCTACCACTGTAAGTAGATTTTTTTCCTATTTCTTATATTTTTAATTTTGGGCATTTAAAAATATTATTGAACTAAAGAGGTTTAAACTCTTCTTGACAACTCTAACCCTAATATAATTAGAACCTTTTTTTTTACAATTCGCTCAGTTTTTATGGAATCTTTCTACTAATTAAAGAAAAATTAAATTGTTTTCAAAACTAATTATTTTAATTCCTAAAAATATCCATGTTTAATCATAATTCACAGTATTTATAAAATATTAAAGACTATAAAGCTCAAGTTTACTGGGTTCTCCAATTTCCATCTAAAAACTAATAAGTCAGTAATAACAGTCTAAGAACAGTAAAATAAATACAGTTATTTGTTGAATGTAGGGTTTTTGACCATGGAGATTATTAGTAGAGAATTTGTTAGGGTTTGGTAAAGGTTGGGAATCTTGATTAAACCTATTTACCTATTTATTCATAGGTATTAAGTTCACTTTTGGACTTAATGACAAAACCTGGGTACGCTTAATGCTGAATATGAATAATATAATTATCTTCAATATTGTTATAAACTCAATTTATAACTAAGTATGTTGGCATTTAGTTATCATTATGAAAAGATTTAATTATATACTTCAATTAACAAGTAGAATTCACTTCTCACCCTCCAGGCTTTCAATAGGTTCTGTGCATGCTCTCTTAATTTCATTATTAGCTAGTGCCAGTGAAATACATACTTTACACAAAAGTCCACCCAAGCAAGTATTTAATACTTGCCAACTTATATATTATTCATCTATAGTAATTTTCTTAAAATGAAAATATCACAATTATTAATACTAATACTATAATATGCTCAAGTAAACAATATATCCCTCCCTTGGTGGCGGTCTGCAGTTAAATGTTTCATTTAGTTTTAGAGCTAATCCTCTATGAATAAGCTGTTAGATAATTCTGCTAAGATTGTCTGTCCTTATACGCAGATTAAATAAGGACAGCAGCAGTAATATTTTACTTTCCTACTTCATAAAGTTATAAGTTTGTTAAAATATTTATAAATGAGTCTTCTTTTAAGCTGAAAATGCATGCTGTTCCTTGAATTTTCTTGTAACCGAATAATCTAATAATCTGAAGCTGTGCAATCTAAATAGATTTCTCATGTTTCATCAAATGTGATTATGTATAATGCAAATCAATTTACAAGCTGGAGAGAACAATTAGTATAAAATATATGACCACTTAATTTTGCTCAAGACCGGCTTGAAAAGTAAAGTGGGGGAAACATTCATAAATTTCTTCCTTAAAAAGCTTTCTTCAAAAAAATGTTAAGGAACAAAAACATTTTAATATTACGTTTTACATCTAATGTGTTATTTAAAATTTTGTGTAAGCCTAAATACAGCATTTGGTTTTTATAACTAAAAATCTAAGAAGGCCTGTCCAACTAAGGAAATTACTTTCTTAAATGTATTTTTTAATATGTATTTTTTTTTTAAATGTTATGTAGTAAAAATGTTTTAAAATTATGTTTTAGACCTATTTTGTTCTATTCATATTTTTTTAATAATGTTCATTATAATAAAGATATTACGATTTTAAATTTTGGTCTCCTCCTAAATCCCTCTCTCGCTTCACCGATTTCAACCATTGATGAGCTCATCTTACTGTTTACAAAAATAAATTTAAAATTGAAACCCAATATGCTTTCATTTAAAAATTGCAAGTGCTATAGTGTTTATAGACAAGTATGTGTGTTTTTTTAATTAGCTTTACTTAACAGAAGCTTGGTTTCATTGATTTCTAGTAAGCTCTTTTCCCAGCCATGATTATACTTCTGATATTATTCCACTTGAAAGGTCACTATTTGGAATAATTCTTTCCAGAGCTTTAACGGAGGATTAAATTGACGAATATTTGATATCTCTCCTACCTTATGCCAATGTTGGTTATAATTTGTGACTAGTTTGATTGTTTGTATTGGATAATTTGTGAAGGCACTTACTTGTATTTGAACCCTGGCCCTGTGAATCAAATTAATTAGTTTATAAGAAATCGCAAAACTTTCTAGAACCTGTAATGGCATAATCATGCACACTAAATCAAAAGGATCAGTTCAGTGTACATCTTATGATTTTTCATGAACAGCCTTTACATACTAGAAGGCTTTTTTTTTTCTTTTTTTTTCTTTTAGATGCTAAATTTAATTTTAAAACCTCCAATACTCTAAATTTTTACTGCGCTTAAATTAAAAATTCTCACAGGGAATATTATTTCCTCCAGGACAGTTATATCTCAATGAAGCTTGGGTAGCTTTAAAATTCTCAAAATCCTCTACAGTTTTCTTCCTATTGTCTGCTTGCTCAATTCTTTGTTTCTTTCTGAGCAGGTCATCTCACTTAAGAATTTCTTCAAAATGTACTGTCCATTGATGACTTACATGTACAACAAGCTAAGAAAACTCATTTTGTTTATTGATATAGAAAGAAAGAGTGGGAAAACACCATTTTTTAAATTTTGTACATTTATCCAAGGTAAAACCCATTTCTCATTCGTCGGGCTATCTCATAACATTTCCATTCCTCTGCTCTCTTTAATTTCACTTATATAACTTTCTCTTCTTCATTCATAATAATTAAATATATTATGTTTAATAATAGAAACTTAGAAGACANATATAAAATATAGTATAAATAAATTTTATAAATATATGAAATATTTTTCTCAATTATCTCTCACAATTTTTTTCAGCATTTTTTCTTATCTTAAACTTTTTACAGATGGCTTTTATGCATTCCTCATCACATCTTTTAGAAATTTTTTTATTTCTTGAACTCTATTGAATCCTTCAAACAATTCCATTTTTCCTTTTTATCTTCTCTCGGTTCTTTTCCCAGTTTATAATAGTGGTTAATGCCTCTTGAAAATGTTCTATTTCTTCATTCCCAAGTATTTTTTTCTTTTCACTACTTCCTTTCTGTATTTACTCATCCTTTACCTTATGATTGTTCAGGTAAAGGATGAGTACGTTAGTATTACCAAGAATCAATTAGTATTACTAAAAAGTAATATGAATTGAAATTCAAACCTTTATAGACAATAGTAATTGAGGCAATAATGACCCTCAGTGGTTGCCATGCCTTTAATAGGAAAAAAAAAAACAAAAAAAAAAACCTTTATAAGCTCTGATGTCAATTTTACAAGAGGCATTTCTAAAATAGGTAAGCATGTGGTCAGTATGATGGTTACCTTGTTCTGAAAGTAAACTGCTGGCTATTATATATCGCCTCCATGCTGTAAACTGGACAAGACAATGTCCTTTATTGTGTAGTGTAAAAATCTTCTCTACTTTTCTTAAAAGTAAGATTTGTGCTTGTAGATCTCTGAGATAACTGCATCATATCCACCAATATCCTTAAAACACCTTAAAATGCATCCTTTCCTCCAACATTCTCCCTTCAGTAGACACATTAACCAACATAATATTAAGTCTTCACTTAGCTATTAGTTTAATTTACCTTTCCTGTTGCTCATATTTCCTTATTCTACATCTCATTCCTTGTTATTTTATTAATCATAAAGCGTGAGCCCATATTTCATTTGTTGTTGTTGTAAAAGGGAGTATACTAGTTTTATCTAAACATCCTAACTGTAACTTGATCTTCATGTTTCATGTAGGTATGGTCAAATCTTATTCCTCTTTTTACCAGTGTCGTCATTATTCTTGGACCATCTGGTGTTCTATTGATTTCAGATCTTATAAGTGTTGTGTTTTTCCAGGGAGCAAGAATTTTACTCCCTCTCTTTACAGGGTTGTTCAGTTTAGCAGAGTCCATTAACATGAAGTTGAGAGTGGATGAAGACATTTCACACCTCCTTGAACCCTACCTCTTTCCAATGGATAGAATTTTTGAAATTTATTTGAACTCTTCTGAGTTTATAAAATCTATCTAAATGAAAAATAAAGTATCATACATAAGTTTTAATACAAATAATATAAACAAGTGGGGATGTGAGAATAATTGTATACTACTTACCAGTAGATATCATTTTTGAATTAAGTAAAAGTAATTAACAAATTATAGTAAAATGCAATGAGAGAGATGAAAGGTCCCTGTATGAGTAGGGGCTTCTCACTCCCTCTGGTCCTGGCTGTTGTAAGGCCCTGCACATATTTTGTATATTTTAGCATTGTCATTAGTGTATAAACTAGAAATTAAGAGCTGTCATCATCCACCTCACCTTTTTTTATTTCATACTCATTCATTCATTAAGAAGTGAAAGATCTTGCTTTTAAGGATTAAAAATTTTGGCTTAATCCAGCTTTTATGTGAGATCAAAACAAAATAAAGTTTTCTACATTCATGTAAACCTATAATTGAATAAATTAGAATGTGCTATAAAAATTAATCAGTCCTGGCTGAGGTAGTAGGATTTTATTTCTGGCTCCCTTGCATTTCTTTTATAAAATTCATTAATTTTAATAGAAAAAAATTAAAAAATTTTATAATGCTCTAACAATAACTTGTTCATATTATTAAATTTACCAGAATTTTAGTTGTATTTGCATATTTAGCATTTTAATTATATTATTTAATCCAAAATTTAATAGTAGGGATTTAACTGTTTTCTAATAATTGACTTGTTCAAAATTTTCCTTAGGTCCAGTGGCTGCTTGAAAATTATGAAACTGCAGAAGGTGTATCATTACCAAGGTCAACTTTGTACAATCACTATCTCAGACACTGCTATGAAAATAAGCTAGATCCTGTAAATGCAGCATCTTTTGGGAAATTAATTAGATCTGTGTTTCTGGGTCTTAGAACACGGCGACTTGGTACAAGGTATGCCATAATAAAATATATATTATTCTATGTGTCCAGAATATATATATAGAGTGTACTGGACTCCAAAGAAGACATTATAAATTAATACTTGTGAGGCCATAAAGAGGCATAGCCTTTTTTATAATGTCAGATTTCACAAGTGCTACATATACTATACATTTTCTTTACTCTCAATATTAGTTTTAAGCTTTAAGTGAAGCTTTACTGTGATGTAAGTGAAATGCAGAATTCATGAAAAATCTGTTTTGAGTTTTTAAATTTTTTTTTCTTAATCATTCCATGATCTATATTTGTCATTTTACCACGATAGCTATATTAGGGTATACCAATACTTTTGGAAACCTTTACTGTTCTTCATAACCATGTGACTATAGGTGGGTATACCAATACTTTTGAGAACTTTTACTGTTTTAACCATATTTGTCAGATTACAATGAAAATTTATATCTAAATTAGTATGTGGAAAATTATGAAGTAATAAATTATGTAAACAAACAAGAAAAAAAAGTAAAAATTATTTTACTAACTAAATAAAAATATTCCACTTA
>KZ806962.1:295888-311073 GCA_000696205.2 Oncopeltus fasciatus | reverse complement strand
TATATATATATAAATCCATTGATATAACTATACCCAATGTTATAACATTGGTATCCATTGTTATTAGTATCTATTGGTATATCCATTGGTATAATTTCCAATTTTCTGACAATTATAACCTTCTGGCTCTTTGACATAAACTTCTGAAGTGACTCTCCCATTTAAAAATGTTTTCAGTATCTAAGTTTTGTTTGTTGATGAAATCTTTTAACAACCCATCTTGCATTATATTCATCTTCAGACTTCCTTTTGTAAATTCATTTTATATCTAGTTCTTCCTTATCCGTTGGTTTATTGATTAATTTCCAAGTATCATTCTTAAAAAGACTATTAATTCCCAAAAGGAGAGTTTTTTGACCGTAGATATTAATATTAGATGATTTTAGTTGGGTTTCGGTCAAGGTCGATCCAAAAAAAAAAATACAAATTAAAAATTTGTATTTTTTTTTTTTTTATCTACCTTGACCGAACCCCAACTAAAATCATCTAATACTATTAATTTCCTTGTCCATAGCCTATCACATTATTCATCTTCTTCAGATAGCATCGCCTCCTCAAATGTTGTAGGTATGATGGCATCACAATAATTTACATAAATGCAGTTACAATGAAATTCTTCATCACACCGAGCTGGAGGTTTATTGGTTCTCTTTGTTGTTCATGGGCTAAATTTTTTCATCGTCCTTCATTATCTGAATTTTGTTCATCAGGCTTTGATATTTTTATTTCATCTTTAACTGGGATTTCTTCAGATGCCTTTTCCTCCTTTTCTTATTCATTCATATTTTCATTGCTAAAGTCAATACATATTGTATCTTCCTCAATTATGTCCTCATGCCTGGCAACAATTACTTTATTATTAATTAGGATTCTGTAACCAAAATCAGTATACCCAAAGATTCCCAATTCTGCGTTTTTATTCCTTTTGGATGACCTTTTAGTATCAGGTATTCTTACAAATACTTTACTGTGTTTTATTATACATTTTACCAAACATTTTCGAATTGTTTTCTTCCAAAAAATATTTCATATTATGTTTTCCCCTCCTAAGTATTAGCTAAAGTCCTATTTTTTATGTAAGCAACAGTTTTTATAATTTCTGGCCAATAGTGTTTATGAACCTTAGCTTCTATAAGTAAACATCTTACCATGCCTATGATAGATCTGTTAGTAATGGTACTGCAAATGAAGTTAATTAATGTCCTTATTCTCCCATTACTCACCCTTATAATTAGCATTTTTTCTTCTTTCCACAACAGTTTTTAACTTTTTAAACTTTAAGAACTTTAAAATGTGAATTTCCAATTTTTTTAATCCAATCTGTCAAAAATTTGTATGACCCCTTCATTGTGTTTAATAAATGCCATATTTCCAGAAATAAACAGTTCACCAATTAACTCAATAACAAAACACGCTTAAAACAATTTGTCTGTTTAATAACTAACTGTACCCTGTTATAAATAAAATTGGTAAAGAAACAGAACAACTAATGAAAAACCTGCCTTTAATCACTTTACACAAACAGAACATCTCAATGACTATCATTGATGTGGTGTTCAAAATACAATGAAATAAAAATGTAGTTCATATTACCAGCAATAAATATATATGATTGTGTGTGTGTGTATATTTGTCAAAATCTTCTCCCACCCCATTACACCTTTTTACCTATTTAAACTATTGACAATCCAACAAACTCCTTTTATATTTTGCATAAAGAAGCTCAGACTCTAAATTTGGTTTTCTAATTTAAGAAAAAGTGGCTAATCTAAAACTCCCACTACATTTTGAAGTATCTTCCTTAACTCAAGTATTTTTGTAAAAGTGTTATAATACACATATTTTCCAGTCTACCTCTAAACTCAACTCACCCATTGATGATTTTATCCAACTGTTTGCGAAAAGAAGTGAAATATTAAATTAATTAATTGTCATAATTGTAGATGTAGAGCAAATTGTGGATACACGCTAATACATTTTAAACTTTCATATTTTGTAGGTGATGATGTAGGTAATGAGATTGTAGCTGAAATTAAAGCTCCTATTAATAATCATCCTACCTTTGATGCCTCTGTCTTTATTCTATCTGTAAGCCATGTCAAATTCTATTTAATAATGAGTCTCTGTACAGTGAATATTTTCTGTGAAGTGAGTAATGTCATTATCACATTCATGGTACTGATCAATTAATATTAATATAAAGGAAGAAAGTATTATTATTGTCGGACTTAAAGCTTGAGATTGACAGAGCTAATTAATTTATATTCCAATATTAGTGCTCTGATCTCTTAGTTCTATCCTTGAGACATTCATTTAAAAAAAAAAATAAACTATCAATGCAATCCATTGATTTGAAATTTTATAAAAATTGTAAAATAAAATATTTGAAAACTTACTATAAGTGTTACGAGGATTAGGGATTACGCAAACAAAAATAAAAAGATTATTTTATTGAATTGCTTTGTAAGCATTTTATGGTTATTATATGGATATTGTGAATTTTATTTGAGCATAGGAAATACTAACTCAAGGGAAAAATCATCATTTCAATTCACCTTTTCTTACCAAGGATTGTGTTCATACTAATCTAACCTTTAAAGTATTAAATCATGCTTAATCTTGTAAAGTATAATTGAAATCTACAAAGTTATATCAAGAAAAAAATGAATTAATGAGAAAAAGAATGACAGAGAAATCTCCCAACAGTTAATCAACACTCCGGATTTAAGTTTTACTAAATTTTTATTCATTAAAATTGTTTGCCAATAATTATTATGTAAAGAAATATACTGGAAGTTCTCCAAAATGCCCGACACCATATCCCATGAAAATGTTCTGTTTTAAGGAAAAACTCAATAACTTACTGGTAAAATTAGTTGAGGGGTGGGGTTGGTTTAAAGGAAGATCAAACTTTAATATCTTTGTTATTATTAGTGTTACTAAAAAAATATGTAGAACAAAATAGGTGTGAAATATAACTTTATAACGTGTTGGTTATAGATAATTTTAAAAATGGTTATTAAGAAAGATATTTAAAAACTAATTTTTATTGTTTGGGGGCTCTAATTTTTATAATATAGAAACTTAATTCAGTATTTAGGTTTTTTTATTGCACACTTATGAAATAATTATTTTTGGTTGAAATCAGATGAGAGAAAGGGAGGGGAGCTTAGAGGGAGGCTGATATTCATAATCGTTAAATCTTTGATACAGAAAAGTTATTATTTTATGTATATGTTCTTAAGAACAATAAAAAAAAAAAAGAAAAAGAAGCTTGTTAAGGAAGGACTTCAAGAATTTAACTGCAGGATGGGTAAGTGCTTCCCCCACTCTTCCTTCCTGTTCAGACTAGAGCAAACTTTGTTTGCCAATACCTTACTGTTTTCTCAGGCTTGTAAATTACATATTCTCATGAACTCTTATTAATAACTATCTTTGATGAAAACTGGAGGATTCGCTTAGATTACTCAGGTCCTGCAAAACCAACTTTTTTTAACTTAAGTTTTCCTTGTATTTTCCAGAGGTAATTCAAAGTATCATTACTATGGAATACGACTAAAATCAAGCTCAGTGCTCTGCAACTCTCAAGATTCTGGAGGGGAAGAAGGTAGTTCAAGGGGAGGAAAACGGTTCAGAGTTTCTCAAGCAAAATTAGAGGAGCCTGTACAGTCCACCCCACTTCAGGTAGGTATTGTTATTTATAGTAGGTATTGTTGAATTTGTTATTAGTGAATTTTGAGAGGGTTTATAAGAGAACAAAAATATAAATTAATTTGAATAGTTCAATCTCATAAAGTCATAAAAGACATTCAAAGAATACTACAAAAGTTTTGCAATGTGACTTAACAGAAAGATCCAGGAAATTGCAAGTTACTTAATGTTCATCAAATCTATGTCTTCATAGTAGCCGCCATCAAGTCTCTGGATCATTTGTTCATAAGGAGTGACAGATTATAGTGTGTACTATGGCATTGTGGTCACTTAATGAAGTAAGGTCAGTTATGAAGTTTAATTTTGCATGTGTTTTAAGCATAGATCTATGCTTTGAAGAAATTAAACTCATATTCAATAATTATTGTCCACGTTGTACCACTCATTTATATGGTACGAAGAATTCAAAAGGGGCAATTCCACTCTGTAGAATGCTGAGAGACCTTGAGTGTTGGTCAAACATTTATACCATGTAGAAAACATTTCAGCTGTGTGTAAAATACTTCATAAAGACCAACAAGTAACATATCAACAGATGGTGGAGACCCTTCACTTTTATGAACTGGAAATTCGTTTGTTTAATAGGAACCACTTAAAAGAAAACCAATCTTTGTTGTCTTAGGTTGTCCCTTAGGTAACATAGTTTCTATTGTAAGGGACATTTTGGGTTATCATGTGGCTCACTATGCCAGACGCTGCACAGTGTATTTGCCCACTACTGGACTGAAAGTCCTTGAGCACCCTCTTTACGGTCCAGAGCTCCCAGTGACTAAACTTTTTCCCTTAGGTGAATATGAAGCTGAAAGAAAAATGTTATTGGAATGACAAGGGCCTTCTAAGGGCATGGGTCAATAAATATTCTACTTACCACATAAAACTTGAAAGCCTGGTTTTAAAAGTGGTTTTGACAAATGACTAGGGCTAAATTTGGTGTGAGTTATTTTAAGAAAGTTTAATAAAACAGTATTGTAAAATTTTTGTAGTATTATTTGTACTTAATATAAATGTTTATTGGAAAAAACTTTCTATGACCTAGAACTATTAATTTAAAGTTTATGAATTCTAATATAATGTTAATTAATTTTAAATATAAATTCTTACATTATACAGCAAATAAAATAATAAACTAATAATTTGTTTGATCAATAAGATTGCTTTAGTGATTTAATAAAAAATTGTATTGTCACATCATGATTAATATGCAAATACATTATTCCAATATTTTAAAGATCTAGGAATAGGCCTTCTATGTACTTTGTAACTAAAGTTACACATCATTTAAGTCATAAACAATTTTTTTTTACCTACACTTAATATTTTAAGTTACTTCCCCCCTAATTTTTCTAAATCTTGAAAAAATACTTTGTACTAATATAATTCTAGCATTATAATCTATGTAATTTGATTAAGTTAATATCAAATTTTAAAAATAATGCTTTTTTTTCATTTTAGAATTAGAATGTTAAAATTTTATGGAGTTCATGAATTAGGCATTTCCACATTTATTTTTGTTAATAAGAATGCACACACACACACACGGGCGTGCGCGCGCTTATTAATATTCAGAAACATTTGTTAAATACCTACCTCTGAGCATGATAACCTGTAAGATTTTGAAGAGCATTTCGATGTTTTTCAATTTCAATTTTCAAAATTAGTTTTAATGTTGTTTATAGTGTTATGGTGAACTTTAATATCATTTTAAGTGTGTGTGTACTGTGTTTGAATCTTTAATTTTTTAAGTAACAAAATAAGTTTTTGTTCATTTAAATTGGTAAGTGTGTAATGAGGTAAAGTGTAAAGTTTTGATTTACATATTTTATTGTCTCTTAGGAGTATCTTGGTGACAGTACAAATGCAATACCAGATCTTCCACCCATAGAAATACCTGCTGGTATGATTTTACCTCCTATGTGCTCTCTAGAAGATATTGACACCTTCAGATCTATCTACAGAGAACATTGTGAGGTAAGTGCTCACATTTGCTACTGACTGATGAATTAATGTATTAAACAGCATTTATATTTCCTCTTCAGGAAATTTCATAACTTGTAAAATAATAAAAAGTAAAAGCATAAAATATTATTAATATATTTAATACACTGCTGTGCATTATTCATACACTGCTTTTATCAAAAGAGAGACTAAGTTTACCAATTCTTTGATTTTTTTTTTGTTTCCCCATAAAGCAGACTTTTAGTAATATTTAATGTCATAATCATAGTTCTAAGAAACCTTTTGATCACATATTAGGTGTAAAAGAATAGAAATATGGATTACTGTAAGAAGTGTTTATCCAAGATAAGTCCTTGACTTAGTTCAGAAATTCTTAAAAAGTGTCTATGAACAGTGTTTTTTTTTTTTTCATTGTATTTAACTTCTAATACACTTCTAACAAACCTCTAATACCTAATGACTGGATTTCATTAAATATTAGAGGTTTATCATGGTGTGCTCAACAGTGTCTATATCATTAACATATCAGTCGTGATGTAGGCACTGTTGAGCAGAAGTCTCTCCCCATCACCCTATTTGCCCTGATGAAGACTTGACCAAAAGGTTGGCTAAAATCAAAACTTTTTTGATGACAAATTTATTTTTAATTCTTCAACTACTAAAACTTAATTTAAACAAGCATTTTTTTTTTTTTTTAATTTTGTTTGTTATCAGTCTTCAATGTAATAATAATCTTATATCTTGAATATGTGAAATAATAAATGTGAAATAATAATCTTATATCTTGAATTTATATAATATAATCTTATAAGTTCCTGTTATTGGAAGAAGAGAGACATGACAGGATGTAAAGTTAAAGTTGTTTAAGTCTGATTTTCTACCAATACTTCATATAGAGCAGAAATGCCACCCACTATTCGGCTCTATGGCCCAAAAGTTGAGTCTTAGCCTCCTCCACCATCGACCACCTGTTTACTCGATTTGTTGCAGCTACTCTCGTCACTGACACTAAGTAAGCTACAAGTATCAGAAGTCTGTGTGTCCTCCCACCGAATTCCGGGTCTTCTAACCAGCCTGGTGCTATAAATCCTTTCTATCAGGACTATGTTAGGGATTTTGTCTCTTTCCTTGTCCAGATGTCCAGATCATCGAAGTCTTGATAGCCCGACACATCTATTCCCTTAAATAGCTCACTTACTTTGTCCTTCTTCTAAATTCTTTTTGATCACTTACAGCACCAAATATTTGGCAGAGTATCTTCCACTCAAGGGGCAAGCTCCTGAGCTGCAGTGAGTGACCAAGTTTTAGGTCCATAAATGAGAACTGGTCTGATTATGGTCTTTTAAATTTTCACGTTTGACGCTTTAGACAAAATACCACTTTAGAGATCTTTTGCGATGTGGTCAAATAACACCAGTTAGTAGGTGTTATCCTCCTTTCAATTTCACTTGCCTCACTTTCTTTGTTAACAAGGGAACTCAATTAAATAAAGTCCTCTAGCTTTTCGATTCTTTGCTAGCCAACAGTTGCAAACAGGATTAATACAGAGATATTTTGTCTTCTCGAAATTTATAGTAACTACAACTCTGGCTTGAATGCTTTTAGTGCTGCTTGCAGAATACGTCAACAAAGATAATTTGCTTAACCTCAGAGCTGCACCAGGCAGTTAATTACAGTGCTTGTAACCTGTATATCTGAATCCCTTATCACCTTTTCTAGTCCTATAAAAAAACCAGGTACGGTACTCTTGGCAAACTCCAAAGGTGGTAACAAATCCTCTGGATAGGTCCCTGGCAGCCCTTACATATATTTCCTTCCATAATGAACTGGCATAGTTTTACAAGCTTAAGCAGAATATTCATTTCATGCATAGTCTGGTAAATTTCCTCAACAGAATCATTGGCATTCAGAAAATCCACAAATATGTGATGGGATGTTATGCTATAGTCTACTGTCTTTTCTAGGATCAGTCAAAGAGTAAACATCTGGCCTGTCATGGATTTCCCTCTTCTGAACCTTTATTGGTTACTTCAAATTTCCCTCTTAGCATATGGGAGCAGTCTTTGATAGAGGATCCTAGAGATTACCTTATAGGAGATAGGAGCAATGAGATGCCTCTTTAATTCTTATATGACAGTGTATCACCTTTCTTGTGCACAGGGAACATAATTCCATTCCAAAGGTAGCCTTTCTTCAATCCAGATATCATGCATAATAAAGATCCTAGTGAGCATGGATAATACTTTGTCCTCTTTGTTTCAATAATTCAGCAGGAGAATTCATGATTGAAACCAGGAGCCATATTATTTTTTTAGTTCACGAGATCCATGAATTTCTTCATCATCTTGAGGGTCAAGGTGATCACTATTGAGTCTGTTTTGATTACATGTTGAGTATTCTGCTGTTCTGGCCTATTTAGTATTCCTGAGATATAATATCCCATTCAATGATTCCTCTCCTGTCTGTTATGAGTGTATCATCCTCTGCTTTACAAGCATGGTATAAAAGGTTTTCTCCCCTATTTTAACCACATGAAAAAATTTCCTGTTATGGAAGAAACTTCCTATGTCATCCAGGATTTTATAAAGTCCAGAAAGGGATAAAATGTTCCATGTTGCTTAGTCATTTTCTCTTGATTTCGAAACAAGGTATTTTTACAGGGTAGGGCTGTTAGTCCTATGATCATTTCCCATTTTTGGAAGACCTCCAATCCCTAGGTTTAACCATTTGCCTCAGCATCGAGCCTACCATAGCATCCGTTGCCCGCCCTACAAACATGGACATACCAGCGATGGGTGGTTTTCCTTCACTTCCTCTACCTCCCCGGCTGATGGAGTATGGTGGATTCCACTAATTACCATAAGAAGAGAGGTCTGGCTGGAGTTCCACCTTTAGGGCTTATGGAGCAGATAATTCCATTAATACTAATTATAGGCATTAATTAAATAATAAAACTATTAACTAAAATAATAAAACTATTATTAAAATGTTCAGCCTAAACTCTCTTATCTCCTCACACCATTTTCTTATCAGTCTTCAATATAAAATAATAATTTTAAGTCTTGAATTTATGCATTATAATCTTATATTTTGCAAATATGAGTTAGTTATTTCATATTAACCAATTGCCAATAATAATAACCAAGAAAAATAACTATTTGAGGCTTCTAGGCCATGGAATTAAAATTTACAGGGGAATAAGTAAACATCACACCATTCTCATTTAAGGCTGAGTGCCCATATTTCGCGGCAAGCGTTATGAACAATCTTCCTACCTTTATCATCTGTTGCTGTGCCTAGTGGTTGGGATGCCAAAGGCTCAGTGCTTTTATAACAGGTCTCATCTCAGAGCCTATCATCAAATACAATACATTAACAATTAGTTATTTTATTTTCAAATTTATACTAGTTCATATTAATTTGTACTATTTCAAGCATATGTTTGATTTTAAACTTACGTTTGATTAAACTATTTTAAATACATACTTGAATCTATTTACTAGTGTATATTCTTTTATAACATATTATAACTATTAATTATGAAAAAAAAAACATTTTTAGACAGATGAACTANTATATATATATATATATATATATATACACGTATACATTTTTAAAATAAAGGGGTTTATAATCATTTTCGAATTTTTCTCTAAATGCTTTAATCCTATTTAATGATTACCATTACTTAATATTCCCTTTAGAGCATTCTCTAACTTTTTTAAATCCCATTCAACTGCTTTAAAAAACCTTCAGTTTAGTTACTTGTTTCAAAAAAGAAACATGACGATGTCTAACAAAATTCTCATAATTTTAAGGCATTACTGGGAAAAAAATTTCATAGCCGTTGAAGCAACTAATATTTATATTATATATGAAAGGGAAGTTCAAATGGAGAGTTTTCGACAGTCATGATGACTGACTGGCATGAACATTTGATCCAGGTGGCAACAGGTCCCCTCTCGCCTTCATGATTGCTCTGAAGATGGCTTACAATATAAGCCAAAATATCGACATATAATAAAAAATACATTTTTTTTTAAATTATATTTTTGTTGATCAACCTTGGCCTAGAAAAATTCTCTACTTATAAAAGTTAAGGTGTCCTTAACCAGTCTTCTGCGCAGCATTGGTTTGAAAAATTAAGCAGTGGAATGTTAGAAAGGAAAACAGGCTCAGGTTGACCTTTAAGGGATATTGATGAGATTCTACAGAAAGCTGTTGAATCAATTAGTCCTTTTGAAGGTACTGTTAGTTGCATTTAGTCTCCATGGGGAAGGTGAAAAAATGCAGTTGACTGGTCCTTGATGAACCAAGCAATTAGCTAAGAGGTTAGAAATTTGTGGAAATTAAATTAAAAGCCTTTCTGATTTGAGAGTATACTGGAAGATTGTCACCTGTGATTAAAAGTGGGTTTACTAGGGAAATGGGAATACCTGTAAGTAATAGCTAGATAGTGGTTAAACTGCTTCCCCAATTGTTGCAAGGAGGCAATTTTTTTTTAATTCGTGCTTTACGATTTTTGGAATTTTTATGGTGTTATTCATCACAAATTTGGTCCTGTTGGATGCTCTATGAATTTTAAACTCTACTGTGAACTGGAACGATTGTGCTCAAAGTTGTCTGAGCATTATCCTGCTTTGTTCAGTTGAAATGAAGTTTTATCCCAACAAGATAATTATGTTTATGCTCACACTTCCCATCTAACCAAAGAAAAGTTTAAAGAACTTCATGGTTTAGTTTAGTCCTCTACAATAAATGTGGGCTTATATGGGGACTATATGGGCATGTAGTCAGTCGGCTCTTCCCTAATCTGGTCATTCTAATTTCCTTGCAATTTACTTAAGAAATTTCATATTCATAGCAGAAATCTGGCTTTACAGCCTCTCATTCATAATCCAGTTTTCCCCTCAAAATTTTAATTTTAGAGAAGAATACATTAGATCAAATAAACGAGTTTCTATTTGTGTTATGCCCATATCTAACACGAGAAAAATTATGGTGACCTAATAGGATAACTTTTTTCAAGTGCCACGACTATTTTGACATTAGTTACTGAATAAAATAGGTCTTACATGCTCCTTAATAGAAGAGCTAAGTGAGAGAAATTATTTTTATTTTAGAAATTAAAATAATCCTTATTCCCATTTGTATAAAGCTTTTAATTTAACTTTTGTACCTACAATTATCAAGATGGCAAATAACCTCGGTTCCTGTCTTCCCAACATATTCAAGCCATTTTCAATTTCTACTGAAGTTTTCTGTATCTGAGTATTCAAAGCAAAAATATTTCCTCTCTCAGGTTCCAGAGAGCATTGAACTATTTCATTCTCTCAACGTTGAATTCCCCTTGAAAGCCCTATTATTGATCCTTGATATTAAAGCTCCAGATCCAAGGAAAAGGAAACAGATGATTTTATAGATGATAGATGATTTTAGTTGGGGTTCGGTCAAGGTAGATCCAAAAAACACAAATTAAAAAAATGTATTTTTTAATAAAGGATTATCTGCCAACGTTTCGGCTTACATTGTAAGCCATCTCAGGTAGGTGTGGCAAATTACTCCTTTAATGTTATTTCAATATTTTTTTCTTGTCAATAAGCTGTGTACATAGCTTACATAGCTTTCTACATTCATACTCTTGATATCACATTATATTATTGCAATTCTCTGTTATATTAATTTCAATTAATATTGTATTCTCATGACATTGTATTTCTACAGCCCTGAAGATGGCTTACAATGTAAGCCCAACCGTTGGCAGATAATCCTTTATTAAAAAATACATTTTTTTTAAATTTGTGTTTTTTGGATCTACCTTGACCGAAGTCCAACTAAAATCATCTAAGAATAATATCTACGGTCAACAAACTCTCCTTTTGAACTTTGAGTTAGCCTTTGCTGGAACAGACTTCCCCTCACCTAAGTCCATCATTATTTTGTGCATGATGGCTTGAAAGCTGTCATCTGAGTTTAGTGACTGGTCCAGTGGCTCAATCCTTATTCCCAAGTTAAAGGTTTTCAATGTGGGCAAGTCTCTAAAGTTTCATTGATTTCTGGTAACATCAGTTTGCACCCTCCAAAGTTGGGAGGTGGTTGCAGCCTTAAATCCCATAACCCTCAGTTAATTTGCTGCAAAGCTACTGCAAATCTTTCTAGAAACTAAGAAACCTTAGTTCTACCCTCTTCATAATTAGTTGATATGCTTGTACTTCCCATTATCTCCCTCTTCAATTTTTTTTTAATGATACAGCTACTTTTTCTACAAATTCAGGTATCATTCTTGCTTCCCTATACCTCCAAGAATGCCTCCAACTCCAAGAATACTGGCTATCTAAGTGGAAATTCAAAGTGAATCCTGAAAATCAGTCCAAGTCACGTATACTTTACACCTCTCATCCAGTCCTTCCATTGAACTTTTTCCCTCTTCTCTCTACTCCTCATCAAGGCCAAACCTCCTATCTTAGTCCAGTTTTATATATTGCTTCAACAGGGATTCCTATATTATGGATAAGAGATAATCAACAAATAGATGAGATAGACTTTTATTGAGACTCACAAACGATCCTTAAAATTATCCCTCTTAAACAATTATTTTAAATAAGAAGATTCATATTCTTTCCATCTCGCCTTCTTTTATTGTTTCAGTCCTTAAATGATTTTAAAATCAAGTAAATTTAAAATAATTTTGATTTAAAAATATATACATAATATTAATATTTTACACAGTCAAGTAATTTTAATATTAATAATAAGTATAAAAACTCATATTCTTTCTTTTTTTTCCCCCAGGCATTCCTTGATGCAATAGTAAATCTTGAATTTGCTACTATTGAAACTTTGTGGAGGGAATTTTGGCGATCTCAAGAAAATACTAATGGTGATGAATGTGAAGAAGAGAAATATCTCTCTAAGTATATACTTTCTTCTCTTTTGACAAATTAAAATTGCTTAACGGCTCTGCTCTTGTTAATCTCTTGTCAACTTAATTTTTTATTTTTCAGAACAAAGCTTTTATTAATTTCAAAATTGAGGCCAATTCAAGAATTTGTAAAAAAGGTTGACTTTTTATTTTACCAAAATCTTGTTCAAGTGCTTATTCCAGATGTTTTACGTCCTATCCCAAGNTGCGTGTTAGATTTCAGGTTTTTAGCTCCATATCTGAGCTTCTATTTTCTATAAAGTTATATTTGATTATAATTTTTTATTACTTTTTGTTTTCAAAACATATGATGATATGGTTTTTTATTAACATTAGGCCATAAAAAATTAAAAACATATATTTACATAAAATTCATAACTACCTATAAATATAAAAATATTATTTTATATTAGGAGAAAATATGTGGAAGCAGTTTTTGCTAACCAAATAAAATTAAGACAAAATGAAAATTATTAGATGATTTTAGTTTGGGTTCAGTCAAGGTAGATCCAAAAAAAAATACAAATTTAGAAAAATGTATTTTTTTAAAAGATTATCTGCCAACGTTTCGGCTTACTTTATAAGCTATCTTCAGGGCTACAATGAAGACGAGAGAAAACGTCCTGTCCCAAAGTTCTCATTTCCATGCCTAATATAATTTCCGGGTAGTCATGGAAATGTGAACTTAGGGACAGGAAGTCCTCTCTCGTCTTCATGATAGCCCTGAAGATGGCTTACAATGTAAGCCGAAACGTTGGCAGATAATCTTTTAAAAAATACATTTTTTTAAAATTTGTATTTTTTTGGATCTACCTTTACCGAACCACAACTAAAATCATCTAATAATAATATATACAGTCAAAAAAACTCTCCTTATAAAATGAAAATTTTTAACAAAAACAATAGATTCCAGATATTAATCTGTTATTTAAAATTTAAATGTTTAATTCAGTGTTCTTTAGGATTGTTACACTATTTTATATTAAAACGTGAGTAGAAAATAAGATAAATATAAAATAAAATTATTAGATGATTTTTGTTGGGGTTCGGTCAAGTAGAATTTATTGATTAAATTAACAAATTGGTTAATTTGTATTTTTTTTGGATCTACCTTGACCGAACCCCAACAAAAATCATCTAAAAATAATAATATCTACGGTCAAAAAACTCTCCATTTGAAAATAAAAAATAATTGTATTTTATTGTTAAAACAAGTGACCTTTTGGTAACGAATGGAATGATTAACTTAGTTATTATTCCATCCAACTAAACTGAAGTCAAGAAATGCTAGTCATCAAATAATTATTATAAAGCAAATCATTTAAATAAGTATTTAGGAAATAAAAACTTTATTGAATTGATATTAATTAAAAGTGGATTAAGTTATAGTTTTAATTTTTATCTGTTATTTCATCTTTGATAGACAGATTATTTCCTATTGTCATACCAGCCAACCCATCAGTTAACTTTAGTGAAGGATTACTGTCATAATTATATTACGTAATTTATTCCATTAATAAAGCATGTAGTGTACATAAAGTTGATATCATGACACATAGACATGGCATCATGCTTGACAAGTCCCACTTTGCCATACCTATGTCATTAAAAGAAGCATTCCGCTGATTTACCATTAGATCTAGGTCTCTGTGTACATACATTATTTGTAATTGCTAGGAGAACCAACTCAGGTGTGTTCTGATAGTTCATATCTGATAATGCTGTTATAAGAGAAATTAATAAATAAGTGCTGAGTATCTGTTGTATAGCTTCTGTTCTAAGTGTATAATGAAAAAATTTGATCTTTTGTAGATCCCTCTCATGAAACCCATGTGGTTGGACCTGCTACTTGTTATCGGATAGGGAGCTTTTGGTACAGTTCACTTAAAAGCACTTTATATGCAAAAGATAATGATGAGTTACAGCAGTAATTATATTGCTCATTTACATCATCCTTCTTTTATATTGTTCAAATTATCTTTTACCATTCGGAGAAAATTTAAGTCTGTGAAACACCCAATCTTGGAATATATAAGAGTGTTTCACCTCTCTTCCGCTATTAATAAAGTGAAATGAATAACTTAGCTGGAAGCGCTTTAAGCTCAGGGGCCCCCTGAGTTATCATTCCACTTTTCCTTTGTACTAGTTGTGTTCTCGTTCAATTTAAGAGGAGAGGGATATCAGCTCTCTGTACCCAAGTCAAGTGGATCGATTCCTTCTAAGCCTCTATGCTCTGGTTCACCAAAACCTGTTGTGTCTGTGGAACAAACACTGTCAATCAATATTTAGATATGAAAATGATTGTTTTCAAGTGTAAATTTATGCTTTATTTAACATTTTTCATCCTTTATGAATAATCATCCTTCATAACAATCACTAAATTATCATATGACTTATGCTTGTTAGGTACAAATACGTAAGGCATGAAATTAACATTTTTTATAGACTTGAATGCTAGCACTTTTCATCACTGGTTACAATCTTCCAGCAAAATCCAAAAGGGTTTTTAATCATTTTCCCTAAATTTCTAACCTCTTACTTGATTGATGAAGAGTAAATTTAGGGACCAGTTTTTTAACATTTGATATATATATAT
>KZ806962.1:273849-291453 GCA_000696205.2 Oncopeltus fasciatus | reverse complement strand
AGCCAGATTGACTAAGGAAACGATTTCTTCGCTTGGTTGGGAACTCCTACCCCACCCGCCGTATTCACCTGACCTGGCGCCTTCTGATTATCACCTCTTCTCATCGATGGGACACTCATTGGCGGAGCAACACTTCAACAATTTCGAAAACGTACGAAAATGGCTCGATGAATGGATTACAAATAAAGATGAAGCATTCTTTTGGAATGGTATCCATATATTGCCCGAGAGATGGACAAAATGTGTAGAAAGCCCCTGGGGCCAGTACTTTGAATAAAATATATTATACTTTTTTTTAAATTACTGTGTATATATTTTAAGAAATAAACGACATTTTAAACTTGTATACCTGGTATCTTCTTCTTTTGGATTGGTCTGTGACTCCTTATTTATAAAAATCAAGGGCTGAGTATTTATACTTATTGACTCCAGTTATGCGATCAGAGTCTACGATTCTATGATCTAAAAATGGAATCAAGAACTACAAGACTGACAAGAAGATATAACACCTATTACTGAATTCCAAGGAGGATATAGGTTTATGGACACCTTGAATTTATAGCCCTTGTTAACGTGGTACTGAATGTATTGGACAAATTGTATGACTGATTTCTACCCGACTTTAAGAATACCTATGTAAAAAGTTAAAAATGGACAAGTTTGCAATAATTAGACATTCTAAATTCTACAAAATAAATGCAAGGGAATAGAAGAAAATGTTACTGTCTCAGCCGGGACTCGAACTACGGATCTCCTGCTTGCCGGGCTGGTGTGCTAACCGTTTACACCACCGAGACTCGCCAGATAATTTATTAAATTCCCTGCCCTCTACTGGGAGTCTAAGCCCCCGAGAAAGAAATGCCTGAAAGAGCTAACATTGTCAGCTATTTATTACTCTTTTTTATAAATATTGTATTTGTTGTGGTATTTAATCGTACAGTAATTTTATACAATAAATTATTTGACTAGTGGTTAGCACACCAACCCAGCAAGCGGGAGATCGGTGGTTCGAGTCCCGGCTGAGACAGTAAAATTTTTTTTATTCTATACCCTTGTATTTATTGCATATGATTAATGTGGGATTAAATAACACAACAATATTTATAAAATTCAAATTCTACAATATCTACAAAGACCACAGTATTTCATTTGAAAATAATATAGTTACAGTAAGATAGATAATACTGACATGAAACCATAAGAGAGCCATAGTGATAATTAACAGCTTATACAAAGAAGGTGGGTACAGGCATTGCAAAAACTGGTATTCTTCTTTGACAAACAAACTGCATTCTCTCATGATCATGAGTTTTTGCAGAACTCTTCCAATACACCATACTTGTCTATGACTTCTTGACCATGAATAGTAAACTAGTCACATTACCATCCAACCATATAAATTCTCTCTCCTTCTTCCCTTCCTTTACTTCTATTGAAGATGCTCACAGCAAGAAAGTTTGGATGTGATACATTAGACAAAGTCTAATCCAGAAGAAAATATAAATTCTATCATATTTAAGTGTTAATAATATTTTTTTATTTATTTTTTGTGGTATATTATCCCACGTAAATTTTAAGCAATTAAATGCTAGGGAATAGAATAAAAAATCTAACTATTAATTATATCTGGCTCTCCCAGTGGCTTAAGTTGATATCGCGCTTGCCCAGATAGCAGGAGATCCAGGTTCAAGCCCTGGCTGAGACAAATAGATTTTTTATTCTATTCCCTAGCATTTAATCGCTTAACATTTGATATATTTTCCAGTACATAATATGATATATGTATCATATTATGTACTGTAAAATTTTGTGTTTAGTGTCATTTAACTTTTCCTCTGTGATAGTTCAAATTTTTGTTTGTACAATTATCCTTCGGAGTATTTCCAATTATGAGTTTTAATTATTATTTATGCTTAAAAAAATGTGTAGATATTTGGTTTAAAAAATATATTTATATTTTATTTAAATCATTACATTGCATATATATTTTTTATCAGTAGCTTATTTTTCTTTCCTAATTATAAAATTATAATGGAAATATAACAACTAAATATTTGTAGTATATACAAAAGCTGTTTACTTTTTATAATTCTTCGCTGCTGGTAAGTTAATTCATATACTTTTGTTAGTTTAACAATATTACTAATACTCTTTCAAAATATGCTTTCTCCTTTGTACTAAAATATTTTTTGTTACACAGAAAAGCTGCAGCTTAGACTATACTGAGAGGAATGGAAATAATAACAACAACAACTCAAACATAAACAACAACAAGGAGGAAGATGACACATCCCTAAAGAAAATGCGTCTAAGCTAACAAGATAATTTTTTTATCTCAAGTAGCTATTTAGCTCACTCAGATGCTTTGTCATTTAGTTGTCCTTTTAATGAAATATTTAAAGGAAAAAATGTTTTTATTAAAAAGAAATTTTTACTAATAGATCTCATTTTTTTTATTTATTTTGTTTTATTTTATTTATTTTTTTTAGTTTCTAAGATAGAATGTAAAATTAATTGCAATATTGTTTATTTTCACAACTCCGTCCTTTACTTTTTTTGAATTAATTTTTTATGTTATTGCTCAAGCTAGAGAATATATTCTCTTTTTTTCCAATTTATTCTAGTCATTACTAAATGTGGTGCTTTTTTACCATTATTGTTACTATTTATTGGTTAATATTTTGTTTTTTTTTAGCAACTAATTTTTGCATGTATTCACTATTAAGTATAAAAATGACACTTTTTTTTTTTTTTTTTTTTTTTTTTTTTTATGAATGAGTTTATGCATATATATGCATACATAACTGATTAAATCAAGTTGTTTACTTCTACAAATATTTTATAGCTAACTATTTGGAAATGTTATCATTATATGTGTAAAAATTATTTTTGTTAGAAATTTGAATAACTTATTTTAATTGTCAAATCAAACTATATTTTTTAATGCATGTGAAATTGTTTGCTTCTTTGTCTGTTATGTATTTAACTATTCATGAATAATACTTTAGCTAATAGACATTTAATGTATCCTTGATTGATATTACACTTTTCAAAAATAATGTTTAAGAAATATTTTTGTAATCTTGGAGTACATATCGATTAATATTTATTTTTATCATTGCTGAGTCTGATTATTTATGAAAGATTATTATTTTTCATTTTTTTTTTCTTTTTGAGAAGCCATTTATATTTATTTGTGACCTTAAATTTTCATTTGATAACCTGTAAATTCATGTTGCTGAGTTTATAAATGCATAGCTTTTGTTTTTTTCAAGAAGTGAGGTGCAATCATTACACAACTGTTATTATTACATTATTTTCCGTGGAATTCAAGGGAAAAATTCTGGTAAACAATCTCTGGTGTTGGCCTTTCCAACTTCTCTTTGAATGGATTAACCTGGTCATTTTTACATCCTTTGAAGTTTGCTGGTTAACCCCCTCCCACTCCTGCCTCCTGTTGTCTCTAAGTTTACTTCTGGAATCTTAAATGTAACCCCCCTCGAATATCTCTCCATTCGTGATTATCGGTGCATATACAATTTTTTTTTTTTTTTTGTATTTGTATAGTTAAATTTTGAGTTTATTCTGTTTATCATTTTCTGTCTTATAACATACCACATCCCAGTCTGTTCATTCCAATCTATAATTTTATAAGTGAAATATTGTAATTCAGCCCTGAGGATGACTTACAAGTTAAGCCAAAAATTGGCAATAATATAATAATTACCCAATAATTTTAGAGTATTCAATTTTTATGATCTTGGCTGAAACCCTGACTAATTTCTTTTTTCCTAAATTAAGTTTTTGGCAAATTTTGGTAAAATATAAAAATATTAAAGCAATTTATTTGAAGTATTTTTTTATTTTTTACCTAATAGAGACAGAATAATAAATAAAAGAAACAAATTAAAGATTTGCTTACTGTGTCCTGTACAAGTAGGAAGTGTTTGAATAAATAGGGCTTAAAAATGCTTAGTGATAATCTTTATTTAATGTGAATAGTTTTGTGAGGTGGATGAGTTTCAAGGGGAAACAATAGGATGAAAGGTAGTTCAAAGACAGATTTCATTTGAGAAAATGCAAAGATCAGAAGACTTGACTTTCTAGGGAGTAAAAAATATTTTATTGAATTGTTTAGTTAAGGAGAGTGTATAGAAATTTTACAAACATAGAAAAAAATACTATAACCATTTTTTCATTGTGCTGGTGGCAAAATTAATTCATGCTAGGATTATAAAAATCAACTTCTTTGCACAGTTTTTATTTGCGTGTTAGATTTCAGGTTTTTAGCTCCATATCTGAGCTTCTATTTTCTATAAAGTTATATTTGATTATAATTTTTTATTACTTTTTGTTTTCAAAACATATGATGATATGGTTTTTTATTAACATTAGGCCATAAAAAATTAAAAACATATATTTACATAAAATTCATAACTACCTATAAATATAAAAATATTATTTTTTTTCCATCTACAACATTGTCCATATGAATAAATAAAAAAGTTTTTCTAGCAAGAGCTGCATCAACTAAGCTAATTCCTCAGCATTGCAGTTGATGAATATATTTATTTGAACTTTCTTTCGATCAATGCAATCCTCTTCACTCATAGGACATATTTTTTATTGATAATTAAATTGCTCTCAGGTAATCCTTCACTTCTATTTGTCCAATTTTACTTAATAATGACTCATCTTTTCTTTTTACATTTAGAAAGAAGTCAAATTTAATTAAGAGGAACATTTAATTTCAATTTATAAACTGTATAATTAAAATTTATGATGTAGGTCAACTCTCACTCTTAATAGTTCAATTTTGCTGTTTAACTCCTAAAATATGGTTTTCATTTATAAATAAATCAATGTTGTGTTTCATTATTCTTTACTTAATATTACACCCGCTACATTGAAAAAATTTTTTGTACTCACACAAAATCTAGTTAATCTCTAGTTAATTAGTCCAATTTTATACGTATATATTAGTGTCAAAGAGAAGAAGAAAAGAGAGAGAGAGAAAGAAATGAGATATCCTTTTCAGGAGTGCTGATGCATTGTTGATGGGTCTAGGCACGCTGGTTCTTATCTGCAAGAATTTACTTAAAAACATTTACTATTGATACATTATTATTTTGTTGAATCAATAAAGTACAAATAAATAAAAACATAGAGTACAGAGTCTAAATAAGTTATAGAAAGCTGAAACTATGATACTGGGAACCCTTAAGTCACAAGATAGTGAATTTCAGGTTCATTATAGAGATGGTGACTCATTCGTGCAGAACTCTCAGTCACCTTACTCCATAAGGGAAGGAATGGAAAGGGAAGGGAATGTATTTATTGGAGGGCCTAGAGATAAAGTAGAAAAAAAACCCGGGACCACCTGCAGGCAAATGACTTTCTTTCACACCTCCTCGCATCGGAGGTCTGAGTCGCCAGTAGCTAGGTTTACCAGGACTGCCTGGCGGGGCACAGTCTTTGGATAGGAATCCTTACCCGACATGCAGCCCTGCAACCGCCTCATTCCAGGGTTCTCGATTCCGAAGTCCTAGTAACTTGCTCCTATTAATTATAAATCCATATTTGGTATATATAGAGATAGCTCTATAATGGAGAATAATTATTTTATAAATTAGTATATAAAACAAATAAATAATTAAATAAATTACAGTGTTAGTCATTTTTTTTTAAATCGCCTCCCGCCTAGCGGGTGGCCAGTTAGGAATTACCTTCTAGGCCCCATCCTTGCAAGAGTAAGCCCCCTTCTCTCTTGGTTAGCCAACCCTGGCCTCCACAGGGATTAGTTACCACCACCTTGGTCAGGGTTGTTCAGCATAACAGGCCCCACTATAAGAAGGTGAGAAATAGGAGTTTGTGGAGAAGAGGCTATTATGGGTGGTGATGCTATTTTGGTGCTTCACTTCCCATTTGGGACCCAATCTTGTTCACTCAACTACTATACTAGTTGATTAAGAAAATCACTAATTAACAAGAGCTGTTCTACAAAAACATCTAGTGGGAATGTTGTGCACCTGACTTCTTGCAGATGAGAACCAGCACTGCCTAGAGTCATCAGCACTTGTAAAAGTAAATGCATGTATGTATCTCATCTCTTTTTCTCCCTCTTCTTTTCTTTAATATCTAAATAGTGAGTGCATTTAATCCATATTCTTAGTGTAAACATGATTGGATGTATTTATAGGGAAATATTGTGTTAATATGTGTTTGTTCTGGATTATCTTATTGATATTGACTGTTGTTGATGCAACCAAAGAATAATTTTTTAATAGTTAAGCCTTTTATATATTTTAATTATGTATTAATATCCAAGATGATGCCAATAATTTAGCTGAAAAATTTATGGATAAATTGGTTATTGATTTGCAGTGGAGAGGAGAGATTTTAAAACAATATTGGACCTAAAAGTGTTATATATAAATTTATTTCTATGAACCGAAATGCTATTAGTCAGATCTCTCCCTATATATATATGAACTATGTATAGTCAGTGGCTTTGTTATTAGTTAAGAGCATATAGTCTTCTTATGCCTAAAACATTAAATTCATTTTTGGAATCAAATAAATTAAAAATGATTTAAGTTCTCTGACAAGTCCCACACTATTATGCAAAACTATTTTCAAAGGATTAAAGGGATAGGTAATTGTTTTATTGAAAAGAAGTGGATAAAAGCACTAATAAAATGTAATATGTTACAATCTGAAAGTAAGGATAACTTATTACTGAATAATTTCATATATTCCTTATTCTATGAATCTAGATCTAGGAATTTTAATGATCTGTGATTTTAAACTTAATTAAAATCTTGTAAATTGCTCTATGATACCAAAACTTTGGTCATTTTAATGAAAATATTGGTAATATGAAGGCTTTTTCACAATTTTTATAATTAATTATCGTATAAAAAGATGATTCAGTATGTAAGAAAATCAACTATATTGGAATTGATTCCAGCCTATTTTAATGTGTTGAATTTCTTTTCCTGGTCAAATATTTTTGAGTATCTGTAATAACTGAGAATTAGTATATTAGAATATGCATATCTCAATATTATCTACTCATACAAAGCAATTAAAATGGGTGTTTGGTATTTACTAAAATAGTTTTGTAATAAATATTTCTTATTAAAAGTCGTATAATAATATGTATTTTTCTCCCTTTAATTACATCTTTCCTGTAGATTAAATTACCTCTGACACCAATTGCTTATAGCTGAAATGCTAAGACCCCAGAATACACTTTCAGGAAAAAGCATGCTCGGTCCATTTTTTTTCTTTGGATATTTGATGTACTCTTTCCAATTATGGTTTAACTTTAATTTTTTCCCCACTTTCTTTTCAATTAATTTATGTCCTTGTCAGAAACAAGTGTAATTAAATCTTTCAGAGGCTCTGATCAATCATTAAAAATAAATAAAAACAAGAGCAGTCCTCATCGATTCTTGAGGATATCTCTCATTACTAGATGCTTTGTAGATCATCATTTTGGTGGATTATTATCAACTTAAGTGTTATGTATGTACTCTGATAAATGAGAATCCAGAAACTTATCAATCACTTCTTATTCCATAAAGTTTCAGTATCTGCAAAAGCACTTAGTTATAATCTGTTAAAAGCTTTTGGAAAACCAGCAAATAATGCTATCATAATTACCTTCAATCCAAGAGCTTCCTAATTCTATGTGTTAACTTATTTTTTCTTGAACCGTTCTATCAATGCCCAAGTAACGACTTAGTATTAAGATTTTCCTTACCAATTCATGTTCACCAGTTTTATAACTTTTTCAATGACTTGCAAAACTGAAGGTGGTCTTTGATTTTCAATTGAACTTGAAGTTCAAAAGTAAGTTGGTAATACTTTTGACATTTTTAACCAACCTGGAAAAACTCCTTTGCTGAAAATTTAATTTGTAGATATGCTTATGACTTTTAAATTTTAGAACTAGTTTATTTGACTCTATGCTTATATAAGTATTCTGTAACTTACATAATTATGAAGTAACTTACATTGAACTATAAATTTTTTGTAAGGCAATTATGTTGCTTTTTATTGCCTGTAGGATTGATAATGCTTATCTAGATTGGTGGCTAGCAGGAAAAAAAGGAGCGTTGTTTTTAATTATTTTATTTGCCATACACATGATTGAGCAAAAGCTATGCATTCAATATTTTCTGTTGAATAATGGTGTCAATAAAACAACTTGGTTACTATTGTTACTTTTCAGATTCAAAATAAATATAACTTTATTTGTGATATAAACATTTCTCTTAATTCTGTTTTTCTTGTATAATAATAATTATTTTTTAAGGTTTTTTGGTGTCTTCTTAATGTGATTTTGCTGTGGAAAAATGTGTATGCCCTTTTATATTTTTTGGAATTATCACATAAGAATTTATGAAAAATTTTATATTGATATTAATTAAATATATGCGGTTTGATTCAGGAAGAAAATAGATAAATATATATTTTTCATGTAGTAATAGAGCACATTCAGGTTCATCTTGTTTCCTCATTGACTGTACTTAAATTTTTACTGGGCATTTGTCAAGTAGCCTCACATTTTTTTTTTCTGGTTTTTGATTTTTTTTATTACATAGTTAAGTGAGAGAGGGAGAATGATTTATTACATTTTATTTTTACTTATAAACTCTACAATTCTATCAAAAAACAAGCATTATTGATTACTGCTATCAATGAAAATCCTGTTCAGAAAGCAATGAGCAGTATTGGCAGTAGTCAATATACTGATCATATCAGATTCTGATCATGCAGTGGTTCTTAGCATCTTGTTATTAACAGTAAATAGCCTCTGGTATCATCTGTGGATGTATATCTGCCTACAAACTCCAAGAGCTGTATATTCTTTAGTATATTATAATAACACTTGCATTGGGATGAAATAAAAATTTGAGCAAAGACTATTGAGGTACTAACAACTACATTTTGTTTTTGTATGAAATACACACTCACACACCTATATATATATATATAAGTATATGTACACACATATCAACGCCCTACATGCCAAAGTTTTCAGTTTTTCATGGTGAAATAAGGCTTGTAGCTTTGAAATACAAAACAAAACTCTTAAGTACCGTTTTGAGCAAAATCAAATGAACAGGAGTGAGGGATTATCTGATATATCCAATGCGAGTATAAAACTTTTTTCGATACAGAGAGACAAAAAGCTATCTTTTTCAATGCAAATTTAGTTTAGACAAATTAAATTCAAAACACATATTTTTTAAAAGACAAAATATATATTTTATAAGAACTGGAAATTTCAAATACTAATAATCATTTATGACAATTTTAAGCAACTTGCTTAGTTTACGTAGCACGTGTGATTTAATTTTTAAAATATTGTACTCGCCTAATAGCTTTAACAGAAAAGAGAGGCACGAGAATTTTTTTCTTTGCTGGAAATAAAAAATTAGGCAATATTTTCTATGCGAGATATGGTTGCACTCTCTCTGGGGGTGGCACAGATTGGCACACCAAAATAAAAATTTGCACTAATTAAGTAAAAAACAAATCATATGTAAAAAAAAAAAAAAATGAGTCAAGCAGTCTATTTGTGCTTAAAACTTGTATTAGTTTCAGAATAATAGTTTTATCTTCAGGATGAACTTAATTTTTAAATTTAAAATGGCCTTTTTTCTTCACAAGTACATCCATCTTATGGCTTAATACAAATATTTCTTCAATGTTTAGTATATTTGGATAAAGTAACATTTGGCATGATTACTTAAAAATATTAAAATTATTTATAAGTTGACCAGGTTGTAATGTTAACATAATTAGGTGGTACAAATGCATCCTCAAAATCACTAACAAACGACGAAATACCGTTCCTTAAGCGTAGTAGATAATCAACAAACATGTTCTGGTTAGATACTTGGCACAAACTTACACTGTTCTAATATGAGTCGGCTCTATTCTTGCTTTCGGTAATGTTAATTAGCAACATTACAGGAAGTTAACTTAAGTAGGTTTTTTGAAATTTCAATTATAGTATTTACTTTGCTTTAAAAACTAAGTTTCTCTCTCACTGGAAAGCAATGATATATTTTAAAGACGGGCATTATTTTTGTCCTTACATTTCAGTTAAAACATCAATCAATATTAATGGTTTATTTTTGTGAAATAAACTACAAGCACAGCACATCCCTGATATAGATGAGGGGGGGGGGGTGCAAAGGTTTTAATTATTTTATAGTGAATTAATCTACGACAAATTTTATTTAACAATATTATTTTTCAAATGTTTTTGATTTTATTCATGATATATTTGAAATAATTTTGTACATTTTTAAGTATTGACTAATATATGAAAAGTGTGCTATTTTGATATAAGAGTTTGAAAGCATGATCGATAACGTCTTTAGGGTTTCATCTTGTTTTTGACATGAAACTTTTGAAAATCAAATTTTAAGATGTTCTGTTAGATGGATCCTTTGCAAAATGCCTTCCGTGCAAGCGATGACGGTAATTTCACTATATTAGTCATTAATGCTAAGAGCTAAATTTAAATATATTTTTTAACAATGCTTTTACTATGAAGTGTTATTTATCTTTGAAATGCTATTTAAGCTTCAATAATACTTTTTCCTTTTTACTCTTTCTTTTGCGTGAAATATGTATAATTTTCTTAGTACTTAATTTCACAAACATCTGCATTAATATTGCATAGAATTATTCTACTTTCCAATTAAGTTTAAATAGATATTTCTCACTCTCCAAAATATATCTATTCTGCAGAAAATTTTCTGCTTGGGAAACTAAGGTTTCCTCAGACATGAATCAAACACCAACACACACTCTCTCTCTCTCTCTCACTTTTTTTTTTATGTATAAATAAGTTGGACTGGAGAATAGCAGATGATAGTATTGGCCTCTAATCTAACATAGGGTGAACTATCATGATTCCAGTGATCTACCTTCCCCGCCACAAATTTTGCAAAGTAAAGATTAGTATTGCTATTAAAAGTGTAACCTCTATGAAAAATAATCAGAGAAGTGAGGGGCCACTATATATATTGTCCCTATTTTCACTTGGCATGAAAATTCTTATTTCTCAATGAAGCTGTCAGCTCAGAATGGTTTCATCTCTGGTGCCTGGTTGAGATTCAAATGAATTCTTTGAATCTTATAATTCTTCTAAATGATTCTCGGAACAAAACTTTAGTGGTGAGCCTTGAATGAATCACATTGTGAAACCACTTTCTTGTGGTTTTCTTCATTAAAATCTTTAAATCTAGAGACATATGGAAAATATGCTTAGACTATTTGCCTCTAAACTGCTCCTCTGAAATAGGCGTTTTTGTATTATTTTGTTGATCCTTCCTACTAAAAAAAATTGTATAAAAAGTGATAGTTGCTCAAATGCTTTGAGTGGGATTGTGGCTGTCAAACCTCTGCCACAGGTTGCAGTAATTTATGTCAAAATAAAAATAATTTAATTATGAACAAAATCAGATTAACAAGAGTGAACTCCAACACTTATTTAATTGTTTTTTTTTTTTTTTTTTTTTGTATTTAGCGGACAACATTTATAAAGCCCAGTGAAACGTAGCACATTCCTATTCTCTAAGCATTTTTGTAAATTATTAAAATTAATTTTGTTAATTGTAATAAATTTCTAAAGGAAGTAGCTTTTAGAGTTCTTTATTTTGTATAGCTTCATAGCATTATTGCTACCGGAAGGTCTGCCAAGTCAGCAACACATTTTCTTTATCTTGTCTAGCAGTCACTCCTTGTTCTTCCTAATATATTCTCTTGCTAAGTCTATTTTAGGTCTGATATGCAGGGAACTATTTATTCTATGGTCCATGCCACTCATTCCCTTAAGAAGTGTTCCAAATAATTTTATGAGGGGGAAGTGTACCTCCAATTTTCAAATCGTACATTATTCGAACAGCCTCTCCCTATTTTCATTAATTTCTCCTAGTCCAAATCTTCCCTTGATACTCTCATCACATTCATTATCGCTCATTAATAGTGGATTCAAGTTTCCTATCACAATTACTCTATTCTGCTCCTTTACCCATTACATCACTGTTTGATGGTTGTAGAATCTACCCCCCCCCCCTTTTCTTCGTCTAATGAAACATCAGTGAGAGAATATACCTGGAAAATTTTACTGGATCGTGGGTTGTACTTACATTCCACCAACCTGTACGTGATTTACTATTTGTGCCAAGGGTCAAATACTTTATTATATAAGTCCTATTTCTTATTATATTGTCTGTAATATATTTTAGCCTCGAGTTTTGCGTTATTAGCACACTCCTCCTGTAGTCAGATCGAGGGGCTTTCTCCTTGAAGCTCCCTGATTTTCTCTCACATCCGAGACGGCTGCCCTAGGCTATTCCTATATCTTAAGAAGGTGACTCTAGAGTGTGTACTGTTAGTAACCTTACTGTAGTGTAGTGGTGTGCTGCAGATTGTGTGTCAGTGTAGATGTTCCCCAACCTAAAAGGCAAGTTGGTTACAGCAGTCTGATGAGCTGCTACCTCTGATACTTTATCTCTTAGTAATGAACTGATCTAGGCAATTGAGTTCAAAACAGAGTCAGTGCAAGGTCAAGCTAGATTTCTAGTCCCCAGCATAAAAATTATAAGTTAAAGGGATTCTTAAGGCAATAAAAACACGCAATGGAGATTTTCGTTGTAACTAAGTTAGGATATCCGAGAAGTAAATCTAAAGTGCTATAGCTGAAAAGGAACAGGAAAACAAGAGAGTTTATGGATATATGCAACCGTGAATGCCAAAAAAAAACGAGTGCCACTAAGAAGATGTTCGAACATTCACTACGTAGATGTAATGTTGAATGGTTCGTGGCTTTCTAATGAATATAGGTGTAACCATGACTATAGAGTGTGTACTGATACCGTATATTAATCTCCTAAGAGGATTTTTCAGCATCCTGGAGACGACAGCTACGAGGTAACTTGCACATATCTATGGGTTACCATCTTCCCTAACAGCGGCCGCAAGCAGTGGTCAATATATGAACGTTAAGGTAAAATACAGATTGAAGCTTCTTATGGGAATGGTAACTTGGCGAGAACGAAATCATCCGGAAAAACTTTCACCTTACTTGTGTTACTGGTAGAGGGCACTACTCTTCCCTCAGCTGGAGAATGCTGATTGAGATAGGAGCTGAGCACCACTAAAAATTTGAACGATTTCCCTATGGCAGAGAAGATAGACGCCGTCAATTAACTGTACACCATTAACAATTTATTCAGTAGTAAGCCAGTTAAAACATAGCTCATTACGTTTGCGAGGACTTGTCAGAGATTTGATAGCTCAAAGACAAGAATTCTACGAAAAAGAATAAGTGTCATGACTTGCATCGAAGGAGAACAAACACTTCCTACGTCAGATCGATATTGGAGAAACTAAATTTACCCATGTCCTGAAGACATCTGTTTGTCAGACGAAGGAATGCAGAAAAGATCATTAAGAAATTAAGGTCATTAAATAGCCCTTGGGTATCGTCCGTCGAATGAAAGAAAGATGGTTCTACCGCGTTGTATGTCGACTAACGCTTCCTAAGTAACGTTACAGAGGTGGACAACTATCCCCTTCCCATATTTAATAACAAATTGGAAACTTTAGAGGGATACCAGTTCTGTTTCAGCCTCGGGATGTTGGCTTGACCCAGGAAGAAAAAAAGGAGGCAGCATTTTTAAGAAGACCCGTTGTCAAACAATTACAGTTTTTTCATTTGAGCTCTGAAACGTTTTAATGGCTGTTAAAAAATGTCTTTAGGGCCTAATCGTGGGAAATCTCTCTTGCTATCTAGAATGACATCGTTGTCCTCGGCGCCCATTGTTCACTGGCCATCTAAGGAATTGGGAAGAATCTTTCGTGCGATAGCGTGCTGGCAACTTAAAACTGAACCCAAAGAAATATAATATATTTTAGAGACGAATCAACTGGTTTTGTCGGGTATTTCCAGTCAAAGGAGTTTTAGCAGACCCTTAAAAAACCATGACGGTCACTGATTGACCTGTAACTTATGACAAAATTAATTGCAAAGATACGTATCTTTTTGTTTTCTAAGTTCATTGCAGAAGATATATGAAGGGATTTGCCAACATATTGCGAAGCCCGTTATGTAGATCACTGTGGAAATATTTGGGATAATGACCGCCAATGAACCAATGAGGATTTAAAGAACAACACAGCTTCGATTCTGAGGAATCCAAAACCTGAAAAGAAATTTATATTCAACACCGATGGAAGTTCAATACCGGGGTCCCTATTGAGCGAATATCTATTGCTGTAGCAGGACCTTTTCTTCAGCAGATTAATGCAATCGATTGTGGCCTTTGACTTCTTAAGTAAATAGTTAGAAGTATATGCCCTTAAAAATCAAGAAGTCATAGTCATCATGACCAGGAACCCTTGAGCTTAAAGTAATTGGTAAGTGGTTCCTGCGGGACTAATTGATCGTTCTCGGTTATGGGAAGAGAAAGTTTAGAACACTAGGGAAATTATGGACAAATATATAAAGAAGTATGGTAACAGGAAGCAGAGGAAGTAAATGGAGAGAGTAAAAACGGTCTTCTAGATCCAACCGAATTACGCGTTTTAAAATTATACCAAAACCTATAATTAATATATCGTTTAAAATGTGTGGATAAGATACATGTGAAGAATCAAAGGTTAAAAAAAATATATCAGAATTCATAAATTGCAGGAAAATCTACTGAAACTGCTCAGTTGAAAGAAATTGTAAAAAGACACCTTTAACTTAGCTAACATTCCAAAACCATTATAACCAACATAAAACTAGACCCTTGTACTAGACCTCCTAATAAAAAAACATATTTCGGTTCAACAGCAGCCATTGCAGAAAGAAGGTATAAGAGAAGACGTTTATTGTTAGCTCTCTGCAATTGTTTCTCTTGAAGTGATTTTAGTGCTTTCTTTATCAACAAACTGGTCATGGTTGAAGATGTAGCGAGCGGGAAGACTGTGACGAAGTTTCGAGGGATTTCGTCGAGGAACAGAACCGTACCAAGCGAGTGAAATACTCAATTTTTACTTTTAAAAGTGAGAAGAGGCTGGACGTGCTTGGGCAGGCGCACTCCTCTCCACCTCCAGCCCGGTAGTAGCTCAAGCTACCCGGCTTATCTTTAACAAAAGGAGGATTAGATAGCTCCACTTGACCCCCAGCTCAGAGATAAGGAGCAATAAATATTTATATTTACTGTTCCCTCATTATTTTGATTTGTCAAAACTGGTCTGTAGAGTTTTTTTATTTTTAGTTAGTCGTGTTTCGGTAAGACCATGTCTTCCAAATCCAACCCCTACGACGGGGAGTCGACTCAAACGAAGATGGCCCCTTGTGGGGACATAATCTGTAAATAATTTGAGAGTGGTGTCATTGGTCACCTTCTCTCCTCATGTGATTGATATTGAATATATTTTTTTTTTTTAAATTCATTGAGTTGATCAAATTACAAAATGTTTTAATTTAACAGAATGTAATAAATAAATAAAAGTTTAATATATAAGAGAGAATTTCGCTATTTCCTAATATAAAAAAGTAATTTCAGTGGGGAAAATTCCAAAGAGTATTATACATTAATTGTAAAACTGCTAAAAAAGAGGCAAAATCTGATTATCTTGGAGACGGAATTCCGAATTAAAGTAGATATTGAGACTTTCTTATATAATATAATATAAATATGTAATGTGATATCAAGAGTATGAATGTAGAAAGATATGTCTCCCCCCACTTTTCTACCTCTCACATTGTGTATAAAGAAAATTTAAACTTTAGTCATGGAAATGTGAACTTAGGGACAGGACGTCCTCTCTCGTCTTCATGCTAGGTAGTGTGACAAATTACGGTTTTAATGCTATTCAATTATTTGTCAACAAGTTGTTGTTTGTATGTTTTTCAAATTGTTTTTTTTTCTTTCAAATTGTTTTTCAAAATCTTTTTAAATTCTCTTACATAGCTTTCTACATTCATACCCTTGATATCACATTATATTATTGAAATTCTCTATTATATTATTTTAATTATTATTGTATTCTCATGACATTGTATTTCTACAGCCATGAAGATGGCTTACAACGTAAACCGAAACGTCGGCAGATAATCCTTTATTGAAAAATACATTTTTTAAATTTGTGTTTTTTGTATCTACCTTAACCGAACCCCAACTAAAATCATCTAAGAATAATATCTAATTACAAACTTAGACTTTTGACAATTGACCCATTGACATGAATTATGATAAGGACTTAAGGAGAACGTGAACTCGAGGGGTGTGTAAATTAGCAAATTTCGTTGAAATGTAGTGGTATGATGCAGGGGATACATCAAGTGGCGAATTTCTTCTGAATAAACGTTAGGGATTTAGTATTTTTCTTCATCTTATGGGATATCATGAGGAAATTATGGGACCATTCTTTTCTTACTTAGAAGGTGCTTTAACTAGCAAATTTCATTTAAATATACGTTGTGGGTTTATTATTTTTCATTTCTTTTAGTTTTACAGGTTATCATAAGAGAGTTTAGAATTTTGATATTTTTCTTAGTCTAACCAGTTTTCATGAATAGTTTTGTAGATCATACCTATATGAATTAGGTAATGTGTCAACTACAGAATTTAGAGAAAATAAGAGTTGTAGGTTTAGTTTTTAAGATATTTTTATTGAAATTTAAGATTTTCATGTAATTAACCCATGTATGATGCAGAGGATACTTCTATGAAGGAATTTTCTGAAAATAAGTGTTTTGAGGTTTAGTATTTTGGTATCTTTTTTGGTTTTATAGGGTATCATTTGGAATTTTGTTGATCACGCCTTTATTGCAAATATTTTTCAAAATATGTGTTGCACATCTATTTCCTGCAGGTGTTAACTCATTTGTTCAAGATAGAAATCATTCAATTCTTTAAGAAGGGCCTCAAGTGCTGTGATCCAATTTTCGGGATTCAGTGCGTCATACGCGTGAGATTCTGAAGCAATGTTCTGCTTCTCGTCTTGAAATTAAGTGCAATCATCTTTTTTTTCTTGTAACCTTCATAGTGAAGTTTATTCTTTAAATTTTTAAATCACAACCATTGAGGATTAAAACCAAGCCAGCAGACCGAACCATGGAGCAAGGATGGAGAGGCCGGCTACATTAAATATTTAGGCAAAGAATAAAGAATGAGGTATTTATCAATAATGTAACACTCAGTGCGCCTCAAAAAATGGAGGAGCCTCAAAAAATACAACTCTGTCGCTTAATGTGCATGTCTATAATAATAAAGACTGGACTCAAAACATTCTCCCATCCTTTTACCTCATCTCACAAAAATAATTAAATTTCATTTTAACATCCATAAAATTATTCCTATACCATACTAATAAAATTTTATATAATTGGATTTTTGCAGATTGGAATATTTTCCCATAAAGCCATATTTATTTCAAAAACAATTACAGTTTTTATTTTATTGCATTTTATTACTGTATCTTTTTTGCAAATTTTGCTCCTTGAGATATTTCTTTTTGTGTGTACACTGCACTCTCTGTCTGACCTGTTCTTTACTGCTCTATATTATATATATA
>KZ806962.1:232746-254251 GCA_000696205.2 Oncopeltus fasciatus | reverse complement strand
ATATATATATAGAGAGAGAGAGAGAGAGAGAGAGAGAGAGAGATAAGGAGGGATCTTAAGCCGTGTCTTTTGATACTATTATTCAGTTAGATCTATTATCAGAGATCTATACTTTTCTCATACATACTTATATTTCACATTCGATATCGGATCAGTACTCCAATCTGGTAGAATGTTTAGAAGCAGAGTGATTGGTCCTGCTCCAAACCCCTGCTAACCTTGGAGGAACTGTTTCTTCTGTAGGGGTTTACTCCCTTAGATGAGTTTTTACTTCTAGACTGACGGATTTCATCAACCTGGGATATTTTATATTTGTGTGCAATTATTTTTGTTTATTTTTAAAAATATAGTATTAAAGTAATTAGTTTTTTCTTGGTTCTTACTTGTCTTCATGGAAAAATAATTGTAATAATAAATGCTGGTTTATTAGAAGAGTATCAATTTTTTTTAGAGGTTATTTTTTCTTCTTGAAACTAACTACCTGCAGTATTTATTATTATTAATAGCTCCTTCATTCTATCACTAGTCTCCAGGATGTTGGTGCAATCTCCTCAGGTGGTATGATATTCGATTTAAGTACCGTCATGGTAGCACCAGAAGAAAGCGTCCATTCACCTTTCCATCCACGTAGAGACTATTTATTAATTTAATTACTTTACTAATTTATTATTTGGCCGGCCTCCTACTGAGGCGACTGTAAAAATTGTATTAGGGGTTATCACGTCTCTTGTTGATTCTTGCCCATTATCTTTATTTTTTTGTTGCTTTTCCTAAGCCAAGGCCTTCCATTCTACTCTTTGGATGCTCCAGCTGACCGTAGTTTCCCCAGAGTATCTTCTTACGTGTTTTCAGTTCCTCGAGTGCCTCGTTCACTATTTCTTCTATGTTGGGGGCCGCTTTAGGTTCCACCTCCACAACCCGAACTCTACTATGACTTCTGACTGACTGCTTTAAACGCTCAAATTCCATAGCTAGGGTCAGTGCGTCGAAGAGTGTCTTTGGCCGGGATAGCTTAATTGAGCTATCCCGGCCAAAAGGCTAAGCCTCCCGAGTCCCAGAATGGGTACTGCTTGAAGGACTGGTATTTTCGCAGGGCCATCCGTGGACCATAGGTGTCTTGAAATCCTTCCTGTCAAAGACCGGAATTACCTTGTGCGCTGTAGTCGTCGGAACAGCAACAGGCTAACAGGTGTCCTCCACCCTGGAAACTTCACGGCATGAATCGTCAAGTAGCTGGGCCAGCCTAATTACATCTACCCTCTACTCAAGACTACAAACTAATTTATTTTGAATAGAATTTACTTTTTCCTGAAAACCGCTCTCTATAACAACTAACATATTCTCTAAAGTATTTGTGTTTCTGATATTTTGTTTTCCAAAAGGTCGAACATATTGTTATCTGTGACAATAGAATTCTCCAATAAAGTTCATCTATTTTCTAACACATTAAAATATTTTGACAATTTATTTTCTTAAGTAACTTATTGAAGTACTGATTTTGGTCCATAAACATCCATTTCGCGCTCCTCCAACTCTCTTTTTAAATCTGATACTTTCAGATCCTTTAACCTGAAAGTCATGTTATTTAACACAAACCATAGCCCTTATAAGATTTTTAAAAATATATTGGTCCCACTTCTGACACCAAATATCACTAATAATTAAGAACAATGAGATAAATTAATTTATTATCCCAAATAATTACATCTACTAATTACAACACACCTACTGCCCTTAATAACTAACAAATGAATAAAGAACTAGAAAATTTTAAATTACTTACAGCTAATAAATAAATTATTGTGTACAAATAGATTAAATATAATTATTTACAAAGAGGACTCAAGGTAACTAGTTAATCACTACCACTTATCACTGTTACTGGTACTGCACTATAGCATTAGGCTTACGATCTGCTCGACACATGATCTGACACGAAATGTGCCACAGACTGAGACTAACTCGGGGGGCCGCTGGCTAGCTGCTTTTAACTCTGAACTGAACTGGGGAGAAGGTTCTCATCTGGTTTTCTCAGCCTCTCTCTGAAGATGGCTTGCAGTGTAAGCCAAAACATCGACGGATAATAAAAAATACACTTTTTTAAAAATTGTATTTTTTTTTATCAACCTTGACCGAAGCCCCAACAAAAAAAAATTCTCTACCAGTATTTATTAAGTTCTGAAATTGAACGTTTCCCAGTGTCTACTGAGTCTCCGAAGATACCACCTCTGAGCTCATCAACATTCTCAAATTGAGGTTATTTACTGCTCTCTGTATCTGAACTCGAAAAAATGATCTGCAGGCTTCCTATATTCTTCCCCTCACCTGATTTGGTGTAGTGGGTGGTTGGGCTCAATCCTTATTTTTTGTTACTCCCATAAGAAAAATATTTAGCGGTCGCAGATTAGGAGGTATTCTCGCTGCCCAAGAAATGATCCACACTGGCCTATCCGCCTGTTTATATTGTTACGGGCTGCGGGTCACTAATAATTTAAGTTAATTTATTATCCCGAATAATTAAATCTACTAATTACAATATAACCTTAGAATCTACTGTCCTTACTTACTAATACATAAATAAAGAGAAATAGAAAATTACTTACCGCTAATAAATTAATTAATATGTACATATGAATTAAATATACTTATTTACTAAGAGTGTACTGATTTTAAAGATTCGTAGAAGGGGCTAGAATGTGCTAAAAAGGACTCTTTCCTTTTTTTCTCATCTGAAGGAATGTCCACACCACCTACTTCCCTTGTCTTTTACAGCCTTTCTTGCTTGCTACGAATAATGTGCAGGACATTCAGCTTGTTGGAACCACATTTGTAGTCTTGTGTGAAGGGGTACATCTTCAAGAAGCTGTGAAGGCTGCTCTTTGATGAATAATCAACTCACGATTGACCCATCAAAAAAGTGATTTTATAGCCAATTATTTCATACCATACAAATTTTATGGTGAATACTGACCAATTGTTGTTCCTTGACCTGCATTATTTATTATTTTTAGTTGATTATAGGAAAGTAAGACTTTACATCACTCTTCAAAAATCATAATATCAACTATTTCACTAGTTTTAAATCTCATTTTTAAATGACACATGACTTGAGACTCTAAAGAAAACAACTCTTTAAAATAGATCCTTGATATTTGTTGTCGATCTCTTAATATATTTGTCATCTGCTGATCGCAAAAAGACCTCCCTTAAGAAGATTGAATTCTACATAGTAAGATATTAAAAGTTTATAAATGTGTCTAGAGATTTTCAATTTTTTTTTTGTTTTACTATTAACTAATCCTAACTCTCCTGAAATGAGGAAAGAAATATTGAACCTTGCTTGTAACAGAAGTAAAAAAAATAAATAAATAGCCTATCAACCTAAGCTTGTAGACATATAATGCTCTTAACATTTGATTATTTCTCAGAAAGATGGAAAAACTACTTATTTCCCATTATTATATAATATTTATATAATTTATATGAAACAAAAAGGACTTGCTTTACTGCTTTGGTAATCATGTCAGTAATAAGGAGATGAAAAAATGACCTGTCACATACTCCTATTTCTCCTTAATAATAAGTTAAAAATATGAAATATAACTTCCAAGTATGAGAAATCATTTTGCAATGGCTTAGCACCTTTAATTTTCAAGTTAACCAATTGCAGGTTTCAACTTCTTTCAGAACTTTTTATTCTCTTTAAAACTTTGTGTATGAAAATTTGGATCATCTGCAAACCCCTAATTTATGCATGCTTATATAAATCTATGAACAAATCACACATTCATACTAGTGGTGACGAATAACTAATTTTTCCACTTATATTTTTCAGTCAGATCAACTTTTTAATGCATTTGAGTAATCTTAAAATGAATATTCTTTGTGTGTGTTTTATATTTATACACACCCATACTCATTTGTCTGTATTTGGTTTAGTGGGAGACCATAATTTAATTTCTTTATTACAATTTACATTAATGCTGAATAATAAAAATCACAAATGTTTCTATGATGAAAAAGTGCATCCTCCACACTACCTTTCTAGTGTGTATAGAGCAAATTTTAGTAACAGTTCCTTTTGTACCCCCTTTTCCCCCTAGCTTGTAAATTTAATTTTATTGTTTATCTTTAATAAAATATGGAAAATATGCTTAGATTATACAGCTTCTGCATAATGGGCTTTTTTGTATATAAAAATCACAGGTGAGTATTAGAAGTTTTTGTTAGTACTTTTTCACATGGAAACCAAGTTATCTACCATATTAATTAGGCAAAAGTGTGAGTGACTTAATCGTGTTGATATAATTTTTACTCGAAAAAATTTACAGCTTAATTTCAAGAGGATTGGAATTCTTCAAGATTTTGTTTTCAGAAAAGACTACCTAAGGCTTGAATGTCAAAGAAGTTGTTTGAATATCAAACAAGTTGTTTTCTTAAACAGTGGATAACTTATTTTAATCTGTTTTGATAAGAGGCTAATTTTTAATCTTTACTGTCTACTTGAAGAAGGCATTTTTACATGTTAGATTTTGATTTCTGAAGTTTCCAGATAAAGTTATTTACATTCTCATTTTACAACAGTAATTTGAAATTAATATTTCAAAGGTATTTTTGAAGGATAGAAGATCCCTCATAAATCACATTAAGAAAAACAAATTCCACTTGGTGTATTGTTATAGGTTTAATAATAATAATAATAATTGCCTAGAGTACATTTAAAAAAATTATTACTATGACTTAGTCTTCTATATCCTACACCTGATGGAGTGAAACATATAAATGGTACCCCAGGTGTTGGAAATTAAAGTAATTGTACTTTGCGGTACTATTGGTTGGAAATCTCTCTAATACTTATATTAGATTCATATTAATAATACTATTAGATTTCATTTCTTGGTCTCCTACAACTTTGAATGCGCACAAAAATATTTACCCTGGTATTCCTGGCAATCCTTAGCCTTTTAAGATGGCTTGTTTAGCCTTACTGGATAGAAAAAAGTGTAAAGACTTGAGGTGGCTAGTGTCATGCCATAGCAGTTTCCAAATGCAATAATCACATAATTTATTTCACTTAATGAGTAAGGAGCCATTGACATGGATATTAACTCCTAAGGAATTAATACTTCTCTGAAACATTATAGCTCATAAATAAATAAACTATGTTATGGATACCATATTTTATAATTTTTACATAAATTTAAAAAAAAAATTTGAAATTTCGTAAAATTATTTTTTCATTTGAAAATCCCCCTTCCCCCCAAATTTAAAAAAAAAAAACCTATATCTTTCTATGTAGCACCTACAGAATCAAAAAATATTTTAAAATACAAGAGCAAAAAAATTCAAGGATAAAGTATTAGATCTCCAAGATACCATTTCTTGAAAAATTGGTGTGGTGGATACCAGAATTCATAACTTATAACTTTTCAAGGAATTTCAAAGTGTGTACTAAAAATAGACACCATTTGTTGAACACAACATTTGGAAACATATAAAACACCCATGATGCATCAATTTTATATTAAATTATCTGCGAAGTCATAGCACCCATTCATTCTAGATTATCTTTGATATGTTGTATTTGTATATATATATATGCCTGTGTCTGTGTGTGTGTGCTTTATAATTGATTGTTTTTTTACATCACTTCACTTTTTTTTTTAAATATTTTTAGATGCACTTCAAGAAGTAAAACCAAAGGTACCACAGAAGAAAGATAAATACTATCAGTGTACACATTGCTCTTATACAACAACTTGGTCAGGAAGCTTCAAAAGGCACTTCATGTGCCGGCACACTGATGTGAAACCGTATTCCTGCTCAGAGTGTGGATATCGAACAGCAGACATTGGTAATCTGAAAAAGCATGTGACTGCAAGGCACACATCAGAGCGAGCATTTCAATGTTTTCTCTGCCCATATGGTACAATTAACTTAAGCCACCTGCGCCGACATGTAGCCAACCAACATGTTGGTGAGCGGCCCTTCTCCTGCCCTGTATGCAGATACGCTGCTGGCCAGAGTTCAGATCTCAGGAAACATGTATCTGCCAAGCATCCCAACCTTCACTTAGACTCTGACAAAAGTGGGAGCTCCCCAGGCAAGGATTCCATTCTGCAGGAACTTCCTTTGTTTCCACTTAAAGAAAAAGAAAAATTTTCTTGTTTTCATTGCAAATTTTCATCTAAATTGCTTAAGAAATTGAAACTTCATGTTATGAAGCATTTTCATCCAGAATAATAGAGGCAAAAATATTTTTTTAAATACTTCTTACCCATGCTTTTAGAGCTTGGGAATTAAATCCTTAAGTTGTTAATATTTATTTTCAAAATCATGTCATTGAAGTAATGCCACTTTTTAATTTTTATCATGTATTTCTGTTCATCAATAAGACAAGTCAGTTAAAAAAGCTTTGTGATGAACCAAGTAAAAAAAATCTTAAGTGGTTTCAAATATTGTTATATTTCTATTAATGCGTAGCATCTGATCTCAGGATTTTTTTAGTATTAGTTAAATAATTAGTTGCTGAAAGAATATAGATAAATTGAGATACCTTATTGACCATTTAAATTACTATTAGAAAATTTATATTTTATTTTTAGAATTTTCCTAAGGTGGAAATTGGAGAAATTGTCAAATCTGTGTAGAAAATTAGGTAAAACTATATAGTTTACTGTAAAACTGGTATAATATAGCTCATTGAATCTGTACAATCACATCTCAGGATTAATCGAGATATTTTATGTAGAACTAATGTAAGACTGTACTGGTTTTAGAATTATTCTGTAAGTAAAATATTACTACTAGAATTTTAATTATCCTTTTATAATGGCGTCTTAATTTCATTTGGTATGCAGTATTATTTTCTGCTATTTTTGAAATAAATATCTCCCATTTATTTCTCATTTTAATTTACAAAACCAGCCCTGGTATTTGAGAATTTAATGCCATAAATTTAAATACTATTAAGATATGATTATTTATTTTGTTAAATTTATATCATCAAATATAAACCATTGGAGACATCTCTTTACAATAGTCTCTAGTATAATTTGAATGAATAATGCATGGGTCTTGTTGGCATGGACAAATAAATTTTAAGATTTTAAACTGTAGGGTGCTCGATATCTATTAACAAAGCAGTTCTGATAAATTTTAGTAGTTTCCATAATTTTGAAGAGCAGTAATAATGGTTTATTGTTTTTTTCTAAACATGTCTAGCTTAAGTTTTATATTGTTAGCATCTAAGCATCCTCTATAAACCTTTGATTATTCTATTGTCACTTTCATGGCATATGTAAGCTTTTCATTGGCTATGTGTCTCTTCTTTATTTAAGGTGAACAGGTTCTTAAGAGTTCATTAATGCCATGTATAAATGCTAACCTGTAAGTTTACTATGTATTTTGACATGTAGGACTTAGGATATCAGTTCAACAATTTCGAAGTGCATTAGCAATGAGGTCTACGTAAGGACACACCAAGGAGTTTGTCACTGCATTTAGTTGCCTCGAGGAATTCATTGTGAGCAGACAGAAAAGTTTGGTTCTTTTTAAATCATCCAAGAATTGGTTATTTTTGTTTAAAATGCTATAATCTTCTTATACTCCTTGAAACCTTTATTGATGACCAAGCAATCCTTTCTTCCAATGCCGACTCACATATTGCCAGGAGAAATCTCCAACATCTCATGGGCATACAGCGATGGTGTCAGTGTTGGCGCATTAAGGTCAACAAAGGCAAATGCTGTCATGTTATGTTCACACTAACGAAGAAACAACCTGGCAGAATTTACTTTAATGATATTCCTATCCCTACTTCCTACTGCATCATCAGGTATCTGGGCTTTCATCTTGACTCTCGACTAACATGGAACACACACACACACACATAAAAATCAAAAGACAGGAACTTAATAGGAGATTTGGACAACTTTACAAGCTATTAAACCGCAAGTCAACTTTAACTGTGACTAACAAACTTACCCTTTACAAGAAGCTGCTGAGACCTATTTGGACTTACGGAGCTAAACCATCCAACATCCAAAGAATACAGTCCTTCCAATCCAAAATCCTAAGAATCATAGATGATGCACCCTATTATGTTGCCAACTCCTCGCTCCAAAATGGCCATGAAATCCCTTTTGTAAAAGACGTTATCACTACCCGTTTTAATAAATTCCACTCTGACCTTTCCATGAATCCCAATCCTTTAGCCCAAATTCTTTCTATCTAGTATTACCCATCCTAATAACCCACCACGCCGCCTGAATAGGAAATGGCCACGTGACCTCCTCATTGCCAACACTTCCTAATAACAATTAAAAAAACAAAAACAATTGTAAATATTGTAAATAGTGATTTAGGAGTGCTGCCATTGGGCAGCTTCTCCATCAAGCGAAATACACGGTAATTTACATTTTTTTTTTAAGTTTTATATATTTTTTTAAATATTAATTTGTATTGTACATTATTATTTTATTTGTACATATTTATTATATATTTTGAGAGCATATATAGCATAGATGCACGCTGGGCAGGATGTAATTTCTGAATAAAGTATTAAAAAAAGAAAAGATAATCTTCTTAGAATTTGAGCAGGTTTGTAGCTGTAATCAATGAATGTGAAAAGTTTACTAATAATTTATAATTCCAATCAAAATTGATAAAATTATCAATATTCATTAGGTTAAAAGCTGAGCCCTCAAATAAAATATACACACTGAACACGAGAAAAAGCTTTCACATAGAGCTCAATGCTAATGCATTTGGAAATTGCTAAACTGATATCCTAAGTTCCACATGTCAAAATACATAGTAAACATACAGGCTAGCATTTAAAGTTAATGATCTCTTAAAGACCTGTTAACCTTGAATGAAGGAGAGACACCTAGCCAACGAAAAGCCTAAATAAGCCATGAAAGTGCCAATAGAATGAAAGGTTTATAGAGGATGCTTGGATGCCAACAATATAAAATTAAAGCTAGAGACATGTTTGCAAACATACATTACCAGGTATGCAAGTTTAAAATGTCGTTTTAATTCCAATAGAATGCGCTTTTAGCCTATTGAAGGATTTGCTTATCTCTAAACGCTATTTTGTTTGTTAGTCATTTGTTTACAAAAGTCAGTTGTTTTTAAGTCGTTTACGTGGACGTATCATACCTTTCTTTGGTGTTAAAAATGTCTAATTTTAAGCCAAATAAAGAGCATTTGCGGCATGTCATGATTTTCTTATTTAATCAAAAGAAAAAGGCATCTGAATGTCATCGAATTTTTGTTGAGACTTATGGCGATCTTGCTCCAACCGTCAAGACATGTGAACGTTGGTTTCAACGTTTCAAACGTGGTGATTTTGATGTTACTGATCAAAAACGAGAAAATCGACCAAATCGACTACGAGCTTCTCAAGCCCGGCGAAACAGTCAATACCGAGCGCTACCGACAACAAATGATCAATTTGAGTCACGCATTGATCGAAAAACGCCCAGAATGGGCTCACAGGCACGCCAAAGTCATTCTTCAGCATGATAACGCTCCTGCACATTCAGCCAGATTGACTAAGGAAACGATTTCTTCGCTTGGTTGGGAACTCCTACCCCACCCGCCGTATTCACCTGACCTGGCGCCTTCTGATTATCACCTCTTCTCATCGATGGGACACTCATTGGCGGAGCAACACTTCAACAATTTCGAAAACGTACGAAAATGGCTCGATGAATGGATTTCAAATAAAGATGAAGCATTCTTTTGGAATGGTATCCATATATTGCCCGAGAGATGGACAAAATGTGTAGAAAGCGAGGGCCAGTACTTTGAATAAAATATATTATACTTTTTTTTAAATTACTGTGTATATATTTTTAAGAAATAAACGACATTTTAAACTTGCATACCTGGTATATTCAAGAGATAAATATATATTGTCCTATTAAATATGTTCTTTAAAAAGTTTATACATTGTCGATTCCACGGTACTAAAAATGACATAATTTGGCATACCTTTCAAGTACCTCAATATTAATTATTCTTTAGGACAATAGAAAATAAGTCCACTGAAACAGCAGTGACTGTGTGTTGTTTATTGAGATGTGAAGGGTGAAATTTATTTTTCTAAGACTTAATTCACTCATATTTTAGTCAACTTAAGAATATTTTTTAATTTAGTCCTATATATTTTTTATATATATTAAAAGGGTAATTTTATGTATATGATTCTATTGATAATGGACCACTTATGTTTAGTAATAGTAAGAAAGAATATTTAAAATTCAGTCAAATATGGATTTGAAAAAAAAAAATGTCTTATATTTATAAATACCACTATTATTTATTTATTTTTAAATGTATTTATGTTGTACCATGAAACTAGTCAAATCATACTCTGAAGTTATAATGTTAGGATTATTATGAATTTTTATTTGTATTGATATAATTCTATTGAGCTGAAAATCTCTTTTATGTGTGTTTATCTGAAGGTGGAATGGCTGTAAAAGATATCAACTTGTTAATATTAGATGTCCATTTTTTTCTCAATTTAATATGAAAGGCACACACTATTGTACATTAATTACTACTGGTAGCTGGATGTAACAATTCAGTAAGATAGCAAAAACAACATTTATTTTTGTGAGTTAAAATAATTTATTAAAGATTGAGGTTGTTCTCTTTTGGGTTTATAACTATTTATCAATACCCTATTTACTTATTCTAGCATACTTTTTTGTACCTCCTGATTGGCTTCTTGGATTTTTTGTTTTGTTATAACTGAATAAAATTATATATAAATATTTTCAAGGCATAAAATAATATTTAAAAATGTATATTAAAATACTTAAGCAAGTACTTTCAGTATACCTTTTTATGTAGCCCACAACTGAACATAATTAACACAACTCGGTCATGTTAGAAGGACAAATAAAGTATTTCTTTATTCTATATCTCTTTTCGGCTGTCCAATAACTTGCTTTAAAATGGAGAACTCCCTTATACAGTTTATTTTGTTTTCAGGTTAGTTAAATTTTACACTACTATTATTCTCCTGAATAAGTAATTTAATGATTATGTACTAATACAAGTGAATCTTTAATTCTATAAATTACTTTATCAATAATTAACAGATACATTTTTACTTTTATAGGTTCTCCATGATCTATAATTATTTATTTTTAATCTTTGTTTTATTATTTTTAGCTATTATCTTGATCATTTGAATGTTTGTTTTTTCGTTCTTTTCAAGTACATTTTATCAACACTAAATTTTTAGAACATATTCAAATCAGCATGTAAAGGTTTTTATAATATGCAAAATCTTTATGATTTAACAATTTTTCAATAACATTTAAGCATCCATGATTTATGAATGAAAAGCAATTTTCATCTTACTCTCCATAAAATTGACAATTTATTCTCCTAATCTATAAGATATTGTATATTTATACAGTTCTAAATTTAATGCTGCCCTCAAATTTTTTTCTTTATTTTTTATAATGTTCTTTTAAGCAAATTACAGTAAGGATAAAAGTAATAAAATTTTGCCTTTTTCCAGTCACTGGAGTATCCAAATTTCAAGTTGTAAATTAAATATTTTAGGAAATAAATACATACAAAAATTGAGTTAAAAATCCAATCAAAAATGAGAAAAAGTTTTACCTTCAAATTTATTATTTATTGTGATATAGGCTTACTTTGATCTCTCTGAATGTAAATAGAAACATAAGTAAAATTTATAGTTATGTTTTTGGAAAATAATAAATGACATTACCATTGCAGATTAAATATTGTAATTCTAAAATAATTTTTACAAGAAATTAAAGTAATTTTATTATTGACTTATATTAATTCCATTCAATATTATTATTAAACTCATCAAATGAGAGTTTATGTATTACCTAAGAACCTGAGCATTAACCACTGCTTTTTCTCCTTTAAATAGTTTAAAGATTCATTAAAAGCATGATTCTTTTAATTTTTCACAATATCCTATCATTAGATTCTTTGACATGGTGAATTAATCCTTCTCCTCAAAATTATGTTTATCTTTCCATTGGTACACTTTTAGTCTTTGGGCCAGCTTATAAAATATAAACATTTTTGGTGATATCTTAATTTTTTATTTGAAAGAATGTGAATTGGAATATCAGAGAAAGTACAATAGATTGGAAATCTTAAAACATTTTATTTCACTGGAATTATTAAGTTAAGGAAATTTCATTATTATTTTCTACCTCCATAAGGAATTGTAAATGTTCATTGTCTCTGTTTTGTAGACAAAGATAAACGTTAGATAACAAGTAATTAGTTTTTCATGAATGGATTATATTTGTTAATTGTTAAATGATTTAAACATTCATAAACTTCCTACAGTGTTATACACAAAAATAGATTGACTATATATCAAAAGAAATGTATATGCATGATTCATCTATTTGTTATGTATCAATAAAATCAAATAGTTCTCTACTACTAGACAGAGTGTGTTAAAGCCAGTCAACTATTAAAATTCAAACTAACTCTGCTAAGATAGTTTTTCTGCACAATAATATAAAATAAGAGGTAAAGGGATCGTACCATTTCCTCTTAAATTTAAAGGAGGCAATAAAGAATTTGAGCAGATGTGTTAAATCTGTATAAGTGACTGTACTTTGCATTCACTAAGGAAATATTGTGTTCTGTCTGGTGCTCGTCTTACTTCCTTATCATACTTATCTGTAGAACCTTCAATTATTATAATTTAATTACACAATAACCTAATTACTATAAAAACCTCTATCCATAATAAGAATTGACTTGCCTTTATTGCACTATAATGTTTTATTTATTATATTAAAATGTATATTATGTTTTAACTGACTATAATAACTGAATTTCAATTATCTTAAATATTAATTATAGAAACAATTTTTTATACGAAGATTAACACCTTTGGCATTTTATTGTTTGTAACTCCTGAAGATAGTTTATTAGAGCTGAAAACATTTGGCGTAAGATAAAGTGTGGGAAGATATATCTTATTATTCCATCCAAATAAAGAAATCACAATCCGGCTTAACCAATACGAAGAATCAATATCTTACTTCTTATGAATAATGTCCTGGATCAGGCGATCTTATCCTATTAGAATCAATATAATTAAAGCTAATAATTTTTTAAAGTCTACAAAAAACTTATTTATTAGTTAGTTATGGAAACTTAAATACATTAATTATGTCAAATTTCTTCGTAGCAACTCATCTACAACAACTTTAGAAGACATGATGGCAAGTTAATTAATTAATCAATTTAGAGGAAAAGTGAGAGTTTTTGTCAAGGTGTGGGTTTAATTTAAATAAGGGGAGCTTTTTTTAATAAAACTTTAACAGATTTTTCTAAAATATAGACAATTGAGACAATTACTGAAAAGTATTGTATTCTTCTTATAACCTCACTTTTATGTGTACTTACACACTTATAAAAGTGGACAAGTGAAATTTTTTCAATAAATATAAATTAGGTGTATTCAGAATTATAATAAAATAGTTTGTCTTGAAACATTATTATTGCTATTAATTATTACTAAAGGAAAAATGAGAAAATTCTTTTGAAAGTGGGAATTTCTTTGGTATTTGGTACCCAAAAATCTCTTCTGTCAAGTCAATAACATCTAATGCAGTAAGTAAAAGTTGATATATTAACACACTTAAAAGATAACATTTAACTTTATAAATATTTTATTTGGTTGTGGTTTTTTATCCCACGTAAATTTTAAACAATTAATGAGAGGGAATAGAATAAAAAATCTATCTGTCCCAGCCAGGAATCGAACCTGGATCTCCTGCTATCCGGGCCGGTGCACTTGCCAATTGTGCTACCAGGACGCGCCAGGTATCTCATTCAATTCCCTCTACATTGGCGAGAGCCTAACCTACGAGAAAGACAAGAACTTCGTCTTACACTCGAAGGAGCTGAACTTGTCCACTCTCGTCTTTTTCTTTATAAATATTTTATTTATTACGAAAGGATTATCTTTTCACCTTTAACTCCAAGAATATTTTATTTAAATTAAATATTTTAACCCCCCCCCTCCACTGTTATTGTGTTTTTGGTTCTTTTGACCTTTGATCTCTAGAATTGGGCATAATAATAAATTCTCTGGGGGGGGGGGGGGTCAAATAGGGCTAGGATGTTAATTTCAAGTAAAGTATCCTAGGGGTCAAATATATCCTTAAACTCATCATAACATGGGAGGGAGGATTAACTTCATATGCCACGTGACCACCCGTATGTTCCTAGAAAATACGCCTAAAAATCTCTGGAGGGTGTGGGGGTCAAAGATCAAATAGGAGAATATTGGGGAATTAACTCCATAGGGAATAAAGATTAATTAAAAAAAAAAATTATTGGGGTCAAAGGTCACCTGATAAGACGATAATAGGGGGGGGGGGGGATTGCCCCCTCACTGTAGTAGGGTAGGTTACTAGGAAATTCTCCAGGGTAGATTATTTTACGGTCACAAGGAAATTTGCCTGGAAAGATTATACCTTGGTTACAAGGAAATTCGCTCGTTAAGGTTATGTTACTGTTACAAGGAAATTCGCCTGGGAAGGTAATGTTATGGTTACAAGGAAACTCGCTAAAATCTTTAGAGGCCCCCTGCGGGGTAGGACCTCATATGACGTCACTAGCTATGAGGTAGGAAATTCGCTAAGATCGCTGGGACTCACTGCGGGGTAGGACGCTCCTATGACGTCACAAGTGATGAGGTTGGAAATTCGCTAAAATCATTAGGGGCCCCCTTGCGGGGTAGGACCTCATATGATGTCACAAGTGACAATTTGCTGAGATCTCTGGGACCCCCTGAGAGTTAGGTTGCTCCTATGACGTCGAAAACGATGAGGCGGGAAATTCGTTAAAATTTATGGGGATCTTGGGGGATAGGCTGCTCCTAATACGTCACAAGTGATGACGTAGGAAATTGAAGATGGATGGATACCCAAGTAACGAACGGGATTTGAATGTGGTAAAGGAATATGGCTAAATTTCACAATTTCAGGGAAGTCTTTTTCCCGCAATTGGAAATTAACTTGAACGCATTTTGCATCATTGATTTTTATTCTCCATTTTTCAAACCATTGTTTGATTTTTTCGAGATGATCTTCTTGGTTTTTAAAGCACTTTTAGGGCCGGAATGGGAGGATAGGATAGCTTTGTCGTCTGCAAAAAAATGACCTCGAAAGGTGTTACTGCCTTTAGTGATACAGGTAATGGCGTGTCCAGAAACTCCTCAGCCTCCATGGCATTGGGCAGGTCTAAGGGATCTGAGTGAGGAGTAAATGTTTGCTTGAGGAGCTGGGCAAACATTTCGCCCTTGTCTTTGCCAGAAGAAGCCCAGGAACCTTCTTATTGGCGAGTGGGGTTAGAAGCATTATGTCTCTTAAGGAGGAAGAGAATGAGGGATTCCGAACAACTGCAGCTACTATTGCCCTAGTGTCTGAGTCACCAAAAAATCAAATCATTAGAAAAAAAATTAGATGGATAAATTCATATATGCTTGAACATGCCTATCTCCTTTAGGAAATTCATTAATACGGCTGGTGTTAACTACGTAATTTTCCAAAGAATATTTCAATTCTCGGAAAATATAGTGTTTAGCTGGTCATGGAATAAGTAGAGAATTCACAGATTATATGTCTGTAGACTGTGGGGTTGACACCACAAGCAGGCTCTTAAGGATTCTGCGAGTAGCAATCCAAAGGGATTTGTCTCCTGCTGAGACTGTAGACAGACAGGCATTAAAGGCCTCATTTCGTAAAACACCTAATTTTTGTTTTACGAGTCTGAAAAGTCGATTGAAGTCTTTGCGATATGTGAGGTGTCTGTACTTTTGGAACAAGGGCAATGAGCGGTGTTTTGCTGTTATGAGCTTTTTAAGCGAATCTGGGAGTGGTTTTGGGGGCGCAGAAGAGTATTTGGTAAATTTTAATTTGAGATGAGCTATACATATGCAATGTTGAAGGTAAATGGTTAAGAGCTATACAACATCTAGTTCTGAGGAAATCAGATAAATTCTTATGTCAAGTGACTGGGCTATTATTGGTAGTGGGGGGGAGGGGCAATTATTTTTGTATAGGAATCATGGATAACGTTTGGAGAACTGGGCTGTGGTCAGAAGAAGAGAAGTATTATTAGATGTTTTTTGTTGGTGTTCGGTCAAGGTATATCTAAAAAAAATACAAATTTAAAAAATGTGTATTTTCTTATTATCTGCCAATGTTTCAGCTTATATTGTATGCCATCTACAGGGCTACCATAAAGGCGAGATGGGATGTTGTTTTTCTCGTAATAGAACTACGTCATTAATAAAATCCTTTGTTCAACTCCCAAATGCCCAAGATAATACATTAGCCAAACCAAAAATCTTATATTTCATACAATCAACACAAAATAAAAACTGCCCTCACCAAGCATGCTATACAATACGGATACACATTGGACTTTGATAACTTTATTATTCTTTTTACTTAACCATATGAAAATAAATGTCTACTTTCTGTAACCTTCAAACTCCTCACTCTTTAACATTAAGCCTGACCACACACCACTTACATAAACTTAGTTATACAGACTTCTCTATTTTGATTACAGCTCTTCTATTGTCCTCTTGATAGGTAGTTCTAGTATTGCCTATCTACTAATTCTTCCCGTCTCCAATAGGTTCTAATCATTTACAATTTATTTCCTCTGGGGGCTCCACAAAAAAATTCTGCATGAAATTTCTTAATCACAATTAGATTTTATTTTACAGTAATAATAAATAACTAATTAGGCACCTTAGATCTCATGGTGGATTAGTTCCACTGATAATGGAGCTCTTTTCACAATACAGGCTCCTCACAAATGGAAATATGATTTGTTATTTTGGTCTGGGTTTGAAATCTCAGCCTACAACATAGTTATCTTAATTTTTGGCATACTACAACTAAATTAATTTTATTTTCACTATTAGTAATGGTGAAAATAAAATTATTAGTAAATAGTAAAAATTAATAAGACAAGAAGGTTTTCCAGGCCTAGTAGGAAGTTGTATACCAGTCCACCGAAGAAGCATAGATAGCATAAATCAAGATATAGTGACAGTAAGGAAAAGGCTTTCTCAAGCCCGCCTACAGGAAGAGGTTTTAGTGGGTAGTCTATTAGACAGAGTATCACATTACTCATGAGATGAGTGTGCGTAAATTGCATTCCCCTAGCTCTCTTTATAAAAAAAACAACACCTACTACTAGCCTCCTCGAAATGCCCCCTGGGCTATCTACTCTGCTATTTACAGCAACACGGTAGAAAAGAGGAGACTTAGTCATGGAAATGTGAACCTAGGGACAGGTCATCCTCTCTCGTCTTCATGATAGGCAGCCCTGAAGATGGCTTACAATGTAAGCCGAAACGCTGGCAGATAATCTTTTAAAAAATACACTTTTTTTTAAAAATCTGTATTTTTTTGGATCTACCTTGACTGAACCCTCCTAACTAAAATTAGATAATTTAATAATCTGATCTAATAACTGACAGATAATTAGTTTACTAAATTAAATTATACTTCCCACATCAATATTAAAGATAAAACTGAACCTCTTGCTTCCAACACGTATAGGCTCGGCTACTATGGTCAACCATGGCTACACCAACAATTCTTAGTGGTTATAACATAAATCACACATCCTGACTTCATTTTTTTGGAAATTAATTATTTAAGAACAGTTATGTATTTTAAAAGATAATGTTACTTAAAATTAAGTGAAATTAAATTTTATTTATTTATTTTACTTTAAAGAGTAATTTTTTCTGGATTATTATGAGATCACATAACAATCCTTCTTTTTTATTAAAACTAATTCCTTAAAATACATTGGTTAATAGATTTCCTTTCCTTTGGGCATGAGTATAAGTCATTACTGGAGAAGATTGCATCCATAGCAAAGGCCTTCCAAAAGAATGAAATGGAAACTAATTAAATGCCTTTAAAAATTATTATAAGTGACCAAAAAAATAAATAAATAAAAAAAAATAAAAAACTGTGTGTGTGAGAGTGTATATTTATACATTTTTTTCTTGTCTAGTTGGTANTCACATACAAATGAAGAAAATTAACTTTGCATAATTCATGCATTGACTAAGTGGACAGAAAAATAAAGACATCCTTTATATATATACACTCTCTCTTTAATATTTCATATATATTAATTTTTTCAGACATTCACATAGTTATAAAAAATAATAGCCTTATAACATTAATTAACAACTTTTTTACTCTAAATGAAAAATAAGATCTACAACAAAACAAGACTATACATATGAATCTAATTGACAAATTTGAAAATATGACTACTTTAGCGACAGGACAAACAATTTTTAAAAGAAAAAATTATATTAAATTTAGCATTTTTTTTATTAGACAAAATTTTAATATAAAATGAGAGCAATATCTTTCTTAGATAATTAGAAGAAAGTAATAAAATATTAATAAATAGTCACATTTTCTATAAGTTATCACAGTCAATCATTAATATAATACCTCTATGACTCTTAAATGCCTAATTGAAAAAACTAACCCTTGTTAACTAAACTTATGTTTTATCCTAAATTGTGTTTTTTAATTACAATTATTGCTGAAACTTAATATAAAAAAAACAAAAAAAAAACACGCACAATGTATAAAAATGAATTTTTTTTTATACATAACTTAAGAATGTTTTATGCATAAATATATACACAGGCAGACACACACACGCACACTATATACATATATATAATATGGGTATTTTAAAAATGGAAAAAAAAAAAAAAAAACTATTTGGACCAGCCCAATAAACACATTTAGACCTTTAGCATCTGAGATGTTCAAAAATTTAAGTCCTATGTAACTAGAGAAGAAACTGTGACAGTAATACTTAAAATGATCTATATTTGCTATTCAGATAATCTTTCTTCTGAAACAAATTCACAATCACTATCAGATCCCAGAACATGAGTTTCAAGATGCCTCATAAAAGTCTTATACATTTTAAAGCACGTAACACATTTTTCACACGTATCATCACCATGTGGATGAATCCTTGCATGATGTTTGAGTTCCGAGACAGAGAACTTTCCACCCCTACACTCAGAGCAATTCCCTGAGTGGTCTGCTAATTCCCGTTCAAGCTCTAGCAAATCAGCCAGAGTGACTAAACTGGCTTGATTCTGTGATAGTGGTTGGTTCTGAGTCAAACTAGAATTTTTGGGAATGATAAAAACATTTTTAAGCTGTGTCTTACCATTCTTCAAAGAGAGAAGAACTGGTTTACCAGCAGATAGAGTTGGGCGTAGAGCTCCAGAAGTCGGACTTGTCTTCAATTTATCTAAATGTTTAGAGACCTGGTGTACACGAAGAGATTCTTGCTTGGAGAACAAAACATTACAGAAGCGACAACTATAACTAGTAGTTGCAGCACTAGAAGACTTTAATAAAGGTGTAACTTTTACAAGTCTGTGAAAACCTGGCGTTGATGGTGACCTTTGAGCATCAGTTGATTGGATACTACTTGAAGACTTTAGAATGGACTGGAGTGCCCGAGTAGATGATTTCAGTAAATGAGATTGTGAAGTCGATAGAGATGGCGTAGGTACAAATTTTATTGTTGGCACTGCAGACTGGTTGGTCGATTTAGAGGTTAAGCTGTTATCAGATTGGTCAGAAACATTTATACTGCTCTCTCCTTGTATATCAGCTAAAAGAAAAGAAAAAAAAATTAATAAAAATTAATAAAGTAATTTTTAATTACTTGATTCTATTTAATATTACCTCAAATGGAATGCACAGAATAGAATTATATTACTAATAGCTTACAACTTATTGCATTTGTTTCAACTGTAATAGTTCAGTAGGGTGGAACAGTTAGAAAAAAATGCAATTTTCATTGAACTTTCATTTAATTATTAGACATTTATTGCATCTTATACATATAACTCAAATTTTATAGAGATCTCTGCAAGTATATACTGAGTTTAGATGAACAAATGAATGAATGTTCAAGCAACTTTTGTCCTCTTAGACTTAAAACAAAGACTTCACAGTTTACTCCTTGGAATTGTAAAATAAAAAATATCTACTATTGTAACACAAAAAATAAAAACCTGTGTTTTGCTATTGCATAGTTCCATAATATTTATCGCTCTTACTAGGAATAATTAGAAATATAGAATTTATCATTCCCTCCCAAAATATTTCTAACTACCTCCCTTTCACCAAATCCTTCTGAATCCCTAGACATTTCCCCTTCCACTTACTTAATGAAAAATATATTAAATTCAGGGTAGAGAAACAATTTGCTGAATATCACAAGTTTTTATAGCGCTTCAATACCAACTGCTGACTAAGCATTAAAAAAAGTTTGGTTAAGGGAAAATTAGCTAATAAACAGTAAGTGGTAAATTAAAGCAGGATTTGTTAAGGAAATTCATTATTAAACATAATATGCAGAAATTATTAAAAACATTTGCTAAATATCAGAAGAATTCTTGTGAATCATTGCCAACTTTGAACTACACATTTTAGCATGCCTTTTAAAGGAAATCCCTTCTCCCTTCTCTTAATTCTATATCATCAATCACTGCCTCTCCTCCCTTTCTCTCTGTTCCTAGATGTAAGTAATTGCTCAATCATTCACCTGTTTGGTCATACTCATTTTTTAAGAGTTTATTTCTTTTCACCCGCCATCAGAAACAAAAGTTTATAGTATTATGAACAAAATTTAATGAATGTAAGGCAATCATTATAGCAATCCTCAAAAATAAAAAAAAGTAAATGAAAATAAAAAACAGTATCTTTACTTTTTGGATGAACTGGGGCGAAGTTGCAACGACAAAAAGGTTTTGTTTTTTTAAATTGACATTTCCTAGATTTTCACAATTTCTTTATTCATTTCATTTGAGTATTTTTAAAATAGATTATCTCATTTTTAAAACTCATAAATATCAGGAGAGTCTCTATTGTACATCATAATAGAGAAGTTCTTCAGCTCCGATGATGAAATCTTCAGTGTTCAGCTTTAATGAATAAATAAATTATGGGAAGCTTAAAGATTTCAATTTTGAAAACCCTATAAAGTATATACTTGCTTTGTTGGAGAAAAAAATTATGAATATGACTACAAAGAAAAGGAAAAAAAAATGTGAAGAAATCATATAACATTTCAAAAAGAGAGTTTGTTGACCGTAGATATTATTCTAAGATGATTTTAGTTGGGGTTCGGTCGAGGTAGATCCAAAAAACCACAAATAAAAATTGTATTTTTTTAATGAAGGATTATCTGCCAACGTTTCGGCTTACATTGTAAGCCATCTTCAGGGCTGTAGAAATACAATGTCATGAGAATACAGTAATATTTGAAATTAGTATAATAGAGAATTATAATATAATGTGATATCAAGAGTATAAAAGTAAAACTGTGTAAGACAATTAAAAGTTTATGAAAACAATATTGAAAAAAA
>KZ806962.1:187173-203605 GCA_000696205.2 Oncopeltus fasciatus | reverse complement strand
TTATTTTGGAACTGTTATATATTTTTAATATTTGTTTGAAAATTGTTCGGTTGACTTTATTTAAAACAAATAAGGATATTAGACTAGAAAGACCACTTTTAAGTAATCTTAGTGTGTTAATATCCAGTTATCATTCATGTTAATAGCATTATCGATTGTAAATATAAAAAATTTCTCTTTCTAAGTAACTTAAAAGCATGAATATTTCTTTTTTACGTATGTCGCGATCGTTAATGTAGTAATTAATCTTTATGCTAGATGATATATTAATTATAATAATTAGATGCATGTTTTAAAAATTTGGTGAAATATATTTGTAAAGAAATTGTTTCAATGTTTTTAATAAATTCTAATTAAAATAAAATAAAATTCCTGGAATAAAATATTCCAATATTCTTTTATAGAATGTCGAAATTTATTGTGATAGCTTTTTTTCAGGTTAGCCAATAGAGACATTTAATTTTATTTTGGTATTACTTTAAGGAAGTTCAAAGGAACATTTCCACTCTTTTTTTTCGGAAATAAGTTAATAAATATGACTAGACAATTTAAGATTGAATCCTTCTCTAATTGTATTTTAAGAGGCCGTTAGTATAATATATTGGCAAGTGCCTCTACTTCAACCTAACTAAATATTCGGAGAATAACATCAATATATTTATATTTAAAATGTAAACCTCACAGTTTCTATTTCTTGATTTTCATGTCGAAAGATTGAAGAGATCTTGATAAGAAATTTTTCACCCTGCTCTACAAACACTGTCAAATAGCATGCGCTAGTTTTCGAAAATGACAATTTAATTATTTATAAAGAGTTTTATTAGAAAAATTGTAATTAATAAATTCTATATTGATTAATGCATAGCTTGTTTAGATTTTATTAATGTCAGCTTTTTTCTTATTGAAAACTGTTTACATCTATTGTATCTCCAAGTCAATATTGCATTTATCTAGAGTATTTTCCATTATAAAATGAGCTAACAACCAATAGGCTACATGTAGTAAAAATATGATATGTAAACTAATAGTAAAAATGTTAGTGGCATGAGATTTACTGGGTACCTGTCTGCCCTTTCCCCAAGCATTTATTATAGATCACTTCAAAAATGCAGATCCTCTATATAAGGCTTTTAACCCTTCTTGGAGTTTTGATATGCTCTGTATGGAAGGATTGTGGTAGCTCAGAAGTCTCTCGGAAGTTATCTGCATTGTCATAGAATATACTTAAAAATGTGCCCTAATTGTGGACATTTGTGAAGTTTAAGGTTGCTGACATAGTTTGGAGCATGTGTGATGAGGCAGAGTTTGGATTAATTGGATTTCTAAGTTTTTGATTTTTCTTCATTTTGCTACTGCTTGTATTTGTAGCCTTTAATCAGTTACAATAGATGTGAATATATATTGTTCATTTTCAATTGCTAATTCTGAAATATATTGTCTAAGAGCAAAAGATTTGAAATTTTAATGTGATGTGTTGATAATTTCTATTCTCTGAGGCTTTTTATAAAACCTTTTAACTGTAATTCCCAGATATTGAACTTTATCGGCCTTGAGTAAAAGTTTTTTTAAAAATATAAGTGTTGGGTATGTGGTGCCCTTTGGTTCAAATGCTATATGTTGTGATTTGTGTCGTTTAATACCAACTTCTCAAAGTTTACAACAGCTTATAACATGCTTAAATGCTGATTCAGTGGGAGATCAACACCAAAATCTATAATGGCTTGCACAAAGAATCCATAAGTGGGATATCATTGATGTAATATTTTTGTGGGAAGATACTATTCAGTTTGAGAATGAGAGCAGGATACTAGAAATGCAGCTGAGGCATAGCGCACAATCTAGGTAATGCAGTTGGCTATGTTTAAAGAAAAGAGTTGGAAGCTAAATTGTTATCATGTTGGCTGCAAGTATTTTAGTTAGCATGCCAATATATAATATATATATATATCCTTTTAATCTCTGTAAATTCTAAGGGAAACCATAAATATTGTGTCTCTTCTAAATTATACATTTGTTCAATTATTTGTTTATACTTTAGAATCTCCAAAATTTGAAGAAAAGAACGAAATATATTTTTGTGTTATTTTAAATACATTTGGGTCATTGATGCCTAATGTTGATATTAGGATGAAACTGACTGACAGGAGAGAATTGAACAGATTTTACAGGTGCTTTTTCAAAATTTATAAACATTGAAATGCTTTATGAAATTGTACACTATACAAATTTACACATATTAGTTATCTAAGGGAAATATGCCAGGAAGAGAATCTGCAAAACCACATTTAGAATGGAAATCTTAGCTCTATTTTTTTTACTTGATTTGGAGTGAAAAAGCAATCTGGCAGTACTGGAAATATGAATAGCAGATGGGACAGGTTTAGAAGTTGCAAGAGCTGTGATGAGCTACAAAATATTCTTTTTCTTGCTATGATTTAATGATCAGTCAACGAGAGTGGAGAGGCGAAAAACAGACAAATTGGCTCCATTTCGTTCAATATTTGACAAATTTGTACAGAATTGTAAGAACTATGAAATTATCAAGTTTTTGACCATTGATGAAACATTAGTTCCTTATACAGGAAATTTTTCTTTCATCCAGTACATCCCACCGCAGCCTGCCAAGTATGGTTTGATACTTTTTACTTTGAGCGATGCAAAAATGTTTTATGTAGGAAATATGGAAGTGTACGTGGGGACTCAGGCTTCAAATAAGCCTTAAGACATTGTCCACTGTCTTTTAGAACCTGTTGTAAATCATAACCAAAATTTGTCCACTGATAATTGGTATTCGAGTGTGGAGTTTGCTGAGTCTTTGAAGAAGAGAAGTCTTTGAATTGAATTCATAGGCACCATAAGAAAAAATAAATTGGCTATCCCTCCAGTAAATCAAAGGTGGTAAGAATTTCCCAGTTCAATTTCCAAAAAGAGATGTCAATGGTTTCTTATACTACAAAGAAAAATAAATTTGTAGTATTGATTTCAACCATGCACAACAATGGAATTGACAAAGAAACCAGAAATAATTATGGATTACTTAACGACCAAAGGAGGTGTTGATACAGTGGGTAAACTATGCTCTGGCCACTTGGTCAAAAGAAAAACTAAAAGATGGCCGATGGTAATTTTTTATCACATAAGGAATGTGACCGGGATCAACGCACAGATATTCAGTTCAGCATCACCATCAGAAGCTCCTATTCGAAGTAATATATTTCTCAAAAATCTAGCTCAGGAATCGATGAAGGAACATTTGTACACTGGGTAAGAGATAAGAAACCTCCCCATAGGTGTGAAAGCTTTTCTACATGTTCACTATCCGAAAATAGCTATTGAAGGCGATGAAGAGACAGCTATTTCCTAAGATACACTGCTCTAGGAAAAGGGACTTAGAGGTAGATGAAAAAAATGCAACTCAAGAAAATCGAATACTACAAAAACATGTAAGAAGTGTTAAGTGTTTGTAACATTCCAAAATAATATGTGAGGATTGCTTACAGGCCTTGGAAGGTGTTAGTGAAGGCAGTTCATAATATATTTTGTAAAAAAAAATAAATGATTTATTTGCTCATATTTTTTTAATATGTAGTATATCATCTGGTACTGAAAAATTTTATTAGTATAGCAATAATAATTTTTTTGTTTGTGGACTAAGTATCATTTTCAATTCAATTATAATTTTTTTAAACTGGGTGTGAGAAAAGTGTTCACAATATACCTTACTTTGTTAAAAATAAAAATATTACTCACAAACCATTTTAAAACTGTAAAAATTGATTCATTAAATGTTAGGGTGTATTTTTACATATATTACATGTAATCACATTTAGACAAATTTTGGCAAAATTAAACTATTTTATCTTATATTAAAATTTTCAATATGTTCAGGTATGTTGTGAAGGAAGAAAATAATTGATTCTACAATTGTTGTAATGGCAATATGACAGACATTCATTTTGAGGAAGTGAATAAGGTATAGATGGAAGAGAAATATGGGTAAAATTAGGTTGGATGTAAACTGTAGGGTGTTAAAGATCATCGTTAACCTTATCAAATAGTTCAGATACAGTAATAATAAATTTACATTCATTAATAATAGTAATTTAAATTTAATAATATATTTACAAGGTCTAATTACTTTTAATGCTAAGGAGTAGTCTGTTTGTAGGGCAAATTATTTTTATTATTAATGTTGGGGTTCGGTTAAGGTAGATAAAAAAAATATACAATTTAAAAATGCATATTTATTAATTATCAGTTAACGTTTCAGCTAACATTTATTTTGTAAGCCATCTTCAGGGCTAAACCTGTAAGCAATAGCTAGATTGCAGTCAAACTGCTTTTCTGGTTATGCAGTTAGAGGAATCAATTTGAAAAAAATCAATGTGTTTGAAATTTTGAAGGTGTTATTCATTACAAATTTGTTCCCGATGGATGCTCTATGAGTTTTAAACTCTACAATAAACAATTGGAAAGATTGTATCCAAAGTAGTCGATATGTTATCCTGCTTTGATGAACCGAAAAGGAGTTTCATTTCTTCAAGAAAATGCTCGTCCTCACACTTCCCGCCAAGCCAAAGAAAAGTGTAAAGAACATCAAGGATTAGAACTTTTGCTTCATCCACATCAAGGTTCATACCTTGCACTATCAAATTACTACTTTCTTCAATCCATGGCCCATTTTCATCGAGAGAAAAAAATTGATAATTTTGCTGAAGTTGAAATAATGGTCTAAGGAATGTATGTCCTTTGACAGCCATCCCACAGAATGGTTTCAGCATGGGATTGAGAAAATGGCTAAGACATTGTGCTAATAATGGACTATACTTTGAGTATCAATTGTATTATATGTGAAAGTTGTCAAAAAACAACTTTTTTTTACACACCTCTTTTTATAAACATTTTCTTGCTGAATATGTTAATTATTTACACTGATATCATGTTGATTCTCCTCTAAATTCTTTGTGGCCCTTCTTCTTATTCCTCCATCAAGTCGTCCCAAAATGAAGAAAAAATGAAATATTTTCTACTTTCAATAAAATACTTCACATTTTGAAATTATTTTATTTCATATTTTATATATTAATACTAAAGTAATGATAAGGTTAAGAAATGAAAGCGAAAAAAAATTTTAATCATAGTAATGCTGCTTTCAGTTCAGAGTTTACCATAGCCAAATAAGGCCATATAAATAGGAATGGAAAGCAGATGACTACTGGATCCAATCTCTCTCTAAAAACTAGTATTTTGCATTTCACAAATATGCATTTATTTAAACAAAAACACATTAAAAGAATTTTGTAATAGTTATATTTACACACAGGTAATTACATAAAAGGTAGGAGTGTATAACAACGTATTAACTTAATGTTTGCAATTCACACAATATTTCATTGATTAATAAATAATATAACAAATTATATACATTTTAAAATGTTAAAAGCAATCAGTCATTACTTTAGTTTGATACATATATTTACAATGGCATTAATTTGAGCCTTTAAATGCAAACAAAATAAAATAAGAGTGAAGTGAGAAGGTATGATTTTTTATTCATTAATACCTGAAGACATAGTTCCTACCATATCAGTCAAAGATAATTTAAAAAAAAATAATGGCCAATATACAATTAATAAGATCATTAACAGAAAAAAACTATAGTCTCAAAAAATTATATAACGAGAGATTCATCTTGGGCCCAATTAGCTCTTGACCACTTTTTAGCTCTCCTTGCACCAACTTTACTAGGGGCTGACTGGACTGATTCGAAAAATGGACCAGAACTAGGAGGTGTATTTTCAAGGCCTAAACGCATTCGTTCCTCATGGAAGCCACGCCATGGTTTCCCTCCTCCTAATGGTGAAGGAAGAGGGGAGCTATTTACCACGCTTAAAGGTGTTCGTCCATTCTGAAACAATCAATGATAATCTACAATTAAAATTAATAATCAATTAGCTATTAGGAATTTTTTACTCATTATTATCATTTGTTAATAATAATACAGAGTAAATTAAAAGTTTTTTTAATCTAAGAAATTATGACAAATTTGACATACATAACACAGAGATTATTCTCATAAAAGCCCATCATTCTGGAATCATATTAATTAAATGAATTTTTTAGCATTAAGGTCCATGTGATGTCGTATAAACCCTGCTTCTAATGTTCAGCCCTTCATGTGATAATGATAGTAATGAAATTTTGGATAATAGATAAACTCACACATTTGAACGACAAAGCTCTTTAGTTATGTAAGTTTTAAATAAATCCCTGTTCCCATTCAACTAAATTTGACAGTTCACGGATATTAATTTAAAAGACTCATTTTAGCATTAAGAACGGAATTCCAAAATTTGCGGTACAATAATTACAGCTATAGGATATCTGGATAACCCAATAACTGTTGAATTGATTGCAGTATCTATTGTCTGGATAGCAAAGTTCCTCTCAGTATTTTGTTAAATCTAGATTGAAGACAAGCAAGATAGTTTCATTGCCAAAGTTCTCCCTGAGAGATGATTGGCTGACAGTTTTAGTTGAACTCATATGTAGTAGTCTACCCCCTCCATCGTAATTTGGCACATCTGGACCAGTTTGTCTAGGGTCTCCAGCACAGTAAGTTCAAGGTACAATAATTGAGAAAAAAGTGATGAGTTTGGATCTATACTTGTGTCAGTCTTGGGAGTTTTTACGAGCTGCAGGTAAGAGGTAAATTATGCTTTAGTTAGAGCAGTTGAACTAGTTGCCTCTCTCTTATAAATTGGCTAAATCTCAGTTATGCATTACTACTTTGGCAATACCTCCTTTCCCTCATCAGCAGGCCTGGAAGAGGCCTTCAGAAGCTCCTATACTCCATGACTAAAAAGCTCAGTAAATTATAAGCCACTGGTTTATCAAGCCCAGATGATTACAATCATCATTATCATGATACAATATCGTCTTCCTATGGCAAATCTTTGATTGATGACCATCATTCTATTATCTGTACAGTTGCCACGTCTTCTTCACCCACCAGCTCTTGTAAATATTTATTCCATCTATCCAGGATTTTTTCTCATGATTTAAAAAGAAAGATTCATCATTGCTGTCATCCTAAGATCGGAAGGGCTGCGACCCATGGGCATTTGTATGAAATTTAAAAGAGCTCACTCATCCAATTACAATAATAAGAGTTAAAACTGTAAAGAAACAGTTACATAGACATGACATACTAAACACAGTCAAAAAAGCACCTCTAAATCTAAATGGGCTCCCTGGACATCCACCAGTTAAAGCAGTACCTTTGCTCTTGGATCTGCTATTGCAAAAATATGTAAATGTACCAAGCCTAATGGCCAACGTAAGCCCAATAGATGCCATTGATCTAACTATAGCTCTAACAGGAACAGTCACAACAAGCTTGTCTGCTAACACTGGGAAAAAATCCCCTAGCTTTCATAATACTATCACACCGCCATGTTGTAAGAAAGATTGATTTAGGATCTTCCAGTTGGACATTTCACCTTTTCTTCTTTTAGCGAAGGCATATCTCAACCCTTCTTTTATAAGAATATTCTTCAATTCATAACCAGGTCCAAAATATTTAAGTGATTATTATTGAAAACATAATAGAAAACTCAAGTGAAATTAAAACTTAGCTTAGCATATATTCATTTATAATAATTTAAATAAACTTGATTTATTTGACCGAATGGGAATGGATTCTCTTACAGTTAATAATGCAAATTTGTAAATCTTTCTTTAAATATAAAACTTACAAGTAATAATGAATAAAAAGTGAAAAATAGTGATATTAATAAAAAAAAATTTTTTTATTTTATTTTAATGCTTTTTATACTAAAGAGTTTGACAAGAAAATATATATTTGTTTAACTGTGTTCACCTAATAACATTTAAAAGTCATTTTTTAAGTTAAAAAACTTGGAGGTAAGATCTTCATTGGTACATTGGGAAGCTGTGTTAGCTTTTCTTTAAATTTGTAAGAAGGTAGGTGAGATTTTTACACAGAACATAACTTTTTTTTTTTTTTTTTGTTTGTATATTGTTATTCAGCATTAGAATTGTCTGTGAAATAATTTAACTATTTTTTGAGAAAGAAACCTTTTTTTATTGTGTAATCAGAAAAATATTCAAGAAAACAAATGAGTCAAGTGATTTTGTATTTTTATTGAAAAAATATTAATTTTATTTGTATTTTCTTTGCATATTTAACATTAGAAAATATTTATTTAGATATTTTTAGAGTTAAATAAGTACTAAAATATTAAAATTATGTAAACATAATTCTATAAATTAGAATCCAAATACTGCTATATTGTATTTAAGCCCAAGCTATGCCTATAATTTCCCCTTCCCTTCCTGATGGATAACAGAACAATAAAATCTTTTTAAAGCTAGTCTGTATAATAAGTTTCATTTCAAGTTTACAACTGAATATTTCTAATTATATTATCATAAATTTAAATCAATACAGACTTACATTTTCAACTTCATTTCATTTCTTCATCAGGTCCACCATTTTATCAAGTCAATTTTTTTAAATAATTCAATCCAAAATTAAATTTTCACATTTAAATATTAATTAAATTAAATGGTTTAATTAAACACACATGCTTCAAATAAAAAAATTAGCTTAATTATAAACAACACTACCTTTGGTTTGACAGGAGTCGATTCAGAGGTTGGTGTGCTGTCCTCATAAATCCGTCCAGTGATTTTTGTTTTTAATACAGCAGGGCTATTAGTAATTTTTCCATCAATATTTATGATTTCAATGTCAGAATCAGTATCTACTATTGTGTCAGAAGACAGTTCTTCTTCTTTATCATTTTCCATATCTGTAATCTATAAGGACTTAATTAAATTAGCAATATCAACAAAAATGAATTAATCAATTGGTATCAATACTTTCCCATTTCTCTACTTTTTTTTTTTTTTTCATTTCAGCAGATAAGTACAAAAGTTCATGTTTCCCAACCAGACAATTATAAAATAGAATTATAACAGGGGTATCCATGCAATATTCAATAAAAGTGACATTTTTATCTAAAGAAAGAACAGGTAATATAGGGTTCTTTAGTAAATGTTTATGACTAGTTATTAATTAATATTAGCTATTTTCAAAACTTAATAAATAAATCCTACAATGTATCACAATAATGAGTTTTGCAACAACCTCCTCTTCCTTTATACTACAATATAGAATTTAAAGGAGGTTTTCGACTTTTGTTTAGCATTGCTATTAAATACAAATAATAGACTAGTTCATAAATGTACATAGCTTATAAGCTGCAGTGAGTCTAGGAATGAGATAATAGAAATAGCAGACTTTAATTTATTTATTTTTTTATTAAGTGTTAGCCTCCTTTTCAACCACTTAGGATCATGGAAGGAGGAGATATCTGCAGGTTGCCATCCCATTCAAAACAAGCTTATATTTATCGATAAAAGCTTGCTTAGGAGGGCTTTGAACTCGCAGTGCCAGGATTGTGAGACCCAAATGGATCCCATGAGCTACCCTGGCACCATTATGGCAGACTTCATGTAAATGACTATAATATAAGCCCTTTCTATTTACACAAATAATAAAACCCTTAACACAAAAATAAAAGTAGTAAAATTAAAAGCTTCAATGAATGAGAAAAACTAAGATTATTACCCACCATTTCATTGGATGTATGACATATCTCTGGGAAAGCCAACTCATTCACAGATGGGTGACTTCTCTCACAAGCCAAGGAAGGATCTTGTTCTGTTCCAATAAAACTCTCATCAGCTTCAAAAGCTTCATCAAGGTCTGTCTCAAGATAAGGTTTTGGCTTTACAGGAGTTTCATTTTCTTTTTTCTCATTTTCTTCAGATCTTACAAGCTGAAAATAAATAGATTATATATAAAATATATAATATTGATTTATTATCACTGCTTCAGAAAAACTTTAAAATCAAGTAGTTAATTTCATTTTAAAAATTTTCCTTAATGTAAAAAAATTTGGGTTTATTATATTGTTTTATCATAAAAATGGTAGAATATTACATTTTGTTTACTTTCTATAAATTTTATTGTTTAATTCTTACAATGACGAAGGAATTCACAAATTTGTTTCTACATAAACCCCCCCCATTTCTCACAATCTAATTAATAATCCCCGTATTAACAAACCAGCAGTACATAATGCACTAAAACTAAAAACTAATATAATTTTTTTTTATAANTATATATATATATAGTGTTTATTGTGGACTGATCTTTGCAGTGATAATTAAATAATTGTGCCCATGGTTAAGTGCTAACTAAACAAATCTTGCATTCGTTTACAAGCACTCACAAAAATAAAAAAATTGCAATGAGAAAATTTTTTTAGGGAAAGTCTCTCTTCACTCCTCTTTGACGAAGGGCAAGAAGTATCCCCAAAAATTTATACTCATTATATTTTTTCTTTTTTTTTGTGTGTTCACTACACTCTTTCTTCCTCCTGTTCTTATTTATTAGATATATTGAAGCCATGAGTGTTTCATTTTATTTATATATATACAACAATTAACACTAAAACAATTATTACACTCACAATTAAAGGAGTTCTCTTGATGCCCACAGTAGCACTTCGTGGATCTAGAAGCTGTTCGGCGATTAATTTTTTTTTAGGTGTAAAACAGAACTCTTTAGGAAAATCTTCCACTTCATCAATACCTTCATTTTTAACATCCTTTTTATCAAAAGTTTCTTCTGAAAGAGAGAGGCGCGATATCTTACCTATAACTCCTCCCATCTCTGGAATCAAAATAATATACTAAACATTATAGTTGAAAAATATTTTAATTTACTTTTAATACTATTTTTATAAAATTAATATTATTAAAAACTAAGAGTTCATTATATAACTCTGTATAAGGGAGAGAACCTTGGGTGCCATGATCAACATACAGAATATATGGAATGGGCCACTGGATTAGGGTATTCCAGAGATTCTACTGGAGTTGTATTGGTCATGATAGCCAAGAGCTGGTAAGTCTTGTAAGCTTGACAGTGAGAAAATTAAGAACTTGCATTTAATATGACGGACCGAAAATAACCAAAATGAAGTTTCGGTACCACTCTAATTCTCTATTCATTTAATATTCTAGCTCTGAATGAGTTATGAAAATGATATAAATTTAACAATTTTTAGTGTAAGGGAACAGAAGAAAAAATCTAACTGTTCCAGCCAGGACTGGCTGGGACAGTTAGATTTTTTATTCTACTCCCTTACACTATAAATTGTTAAAATTTAGGTGGGATTAAATACAAAAAAAAAAAANATATATATATATTTATAAGATATCAATTTAATTTCATTAAGGAAGCATATAAATTTATAAATAATAAGCAACTTGTAATTTAATTTAACTATCTGATTTTTTGAATGAGTCAAACCAAATAATATAAATGTAATGAATAATTTCTAGTTGAAAAGTAATTTAAGAAACTAAGAGTTTGGCCAATCTATAAAATAGCAGTCACACGGGAAACAGTTACATTAATATGATAAGGTATGTTGTAAGGCTTGAGAAATTATTTTAATAGTGAAATATTGTTGAGTAATCAGTTTAATTTGACCTGTTCTAAACACCTATGGGAATGGTAAGCTTTTATTCTGCAATAAAAAGAGTACATAGGGCAAGACTGGAATACACAGAGTCTGACAGGGCAAAACATATCCCCTCAGTTAATACAGCATCCCCATAACCAAATTATTAAAAATATATAAGCTTTTAGAATATTCACTTTTTGTTAATTTTCTACTGTTTTGAGTTTTTTAAATAAAAAAATCATGAAAAAAGGCCCATAAAAAATTCTCAAATTTGTCTTTTTCAATATTTAATACTCGGTATAAATGAGTGAAATACATACTCACAGTATTTTTTTTCAATCACAAGAAGTATTCAAAAATCTTCACAAGGGGCAGCTATAACATAAAAAATAAAACAGTGAAAAACCAATCATTCAAATTGGAGTATCATATACATATTCACTAAGCATTCAATAACTCTTTTGTGGTACCTGATTAAGAGGCTGCAGAAAGATTTTAAGAGTAGGTAGTATTGTAGAGGTCTCAGATTTGGTAGGGTAGCACAGCTTACAAGTCTGGCACTGCAATAAAAATTACAGCTCTTACATCTTAAAATTCTCTGGCTGGTATGTCTGAATGGCTAGTCTCTAACTGCACAGAGGCAGGATAATCTGCCAAGTAACTTGCCTCTTCCTTGCCTTGCAATATAGAAAACTATGCCATATACTTAAAATATTTTTTGGTAAGATTGAATAAGGAAAAATTAGTCAAGAAAAGAGAAATTATAAAAATATATAAATGAAAATGGTATATATATAAATATATGACCATATCTCATTTATAATACTTCAGAAAAACCTTTGTGTATCCTGCAAACATAGAAGTTTTTGTTCTGACACTAAAACCATTCTTTAATATAAATTATCATTTTAAATTTATGTCATACTTGAATTTTAATGCAAATAAAAAAAGCTACACAAAGTAATAAATTCTAGGAATTAGACTGTCATGCCATTTGGGCATAATTAGATTATAATTTATAAAAATTTAGTTACAGCTTTTTAAAAAAAAGTTTTCCATTCAAGTAAAAACTAAACAGTGCTATAATAAAACAACAAATGAAGAACTGAAGAGAGAGTATAATGAAAGATAAAATAATATATCCAAAACTTAGGATAAAACCATAACTTAATTAAATATTTCGGTAATGAAACTTAAAATAGAAAAGTTTATAAATAAATAAACATACTAACAAGAGATTCAGTACATACAGATTCAAAACAATAAGAAGAGCAATTACAGTTGTCACTTCAGAAGTCAGACCCCTTTATGGATTTTCCCAACGGTCAAATGCATTGAAATGGCGGAATGTAAACACAGAAGTTCAAATTCAATATATATTAATTTATGATAAAAAAATATATCGCTTTAAGAATTTAAATGACGCTTATTCAAGATTTAAAAAAAAATTGTTTTTAAATATGTAAGTTTAAATAATTGCATATTAATTAATAGTTTTGTGCTAATTTTCTGATCTTAATTAACAACTTCAAAAATTGGTATTTATTAGGGAAAATGATACTTTTTTGTTATGCTATCTAGTTAAAGTGAAATATAATTTTTTTTTTACTTTTATTATAGAAATAAAGCCATAATTAAGAAGACTACCCCCTCCAATTTCTAGCCGGACTTGGAAATCCAAGCAGAGGGGGGCAGGGGCCATTATTATAAAAAGAAGCATCATAACAGATACGAAAGTAAATTACAATCAATAAAAAGGTGTTATTGCGTCCTGGATATTCCTTCATCGGTTAGTGAGTGACTATTAGTGACTAATTCTTTAAGCATGTCAGCGAAACGTAAATCCGGAGCCTCTGACTCCATTTCAGGAAAAAATAAGAAAGCTAGGAAAAATGGGAAAAGAAGGGAAGAGGATTTAAGCGATTATGATGATGAATTTAAAAGTGATGCTTCTCATGATGGTTCCGAAGCAAGCGTTCAAGATGATGAGGATCTTTCAGATGATTTAGCGGCTGATGATGGCTTGGTAAGTTTATTTTTTTACAGAATCTTCATTCACGTGACTTTATTACATCAAAGCATATATAGGTTATGAAGGTGACTAAAGGTGAACGATCTTACGGCCCATTTTCATTGATCTACATAGCGTTGAGGTGGTGGGAGGGGGGTTCATTTAGTTCAGTTTTAAGGAAATATACAGACTTCAAATCATTTTGAATCCAACCATTAATTATGGTCCTATATTTAGCTTAGCATTTACTTGCTTAATGTCAACTAGTACTGGACCTGACTAATCACAATTCTCATATACATTGTCAGTGTACTCAGAAGCCAGCATCAGAATTATTAAAAAAATCTATGCATATAATTCCCTACATAATATTTCTAAAAGAATTGCTAAATATTTAAATTTGAAAATGAGTTGTATTTAACCTCTTTTTTTTTTTTTTTTTAATTGTTTGACTTCTTTTGTTTTCATTATGTTGCTCTGAAGAAATGTCAAAATTTTGACTTAAGAACAAACAATGAGTGTTATCACAAGTAGGTTTTTGTTTTAATACCAAATGAACTAAGCCAGACCATTTATTTTTGTTCCCAGAAATTGTTAATTCTTTATGTTTTTATGGTCTTATGCTTTTATGTTCTTCTTTTTATGTATCATGCTCAACACTAGTTGATTAGTCCAGAAAAACTTTCTATACCAAGTTTAGATCTTAGTATAGAAAAAAAAAATTAGCCTTTCAAAGTTTTTATTAATTAAGTTATTATTAATGTTAAGATTTTATTTTATTGATTTAGTTTTTCCAATGCCTAATTTAATGATCTGGTAACTGAAATTATGCTTTTTATAGGTCGGAATGAGAAGGGTCAGCTAGGTACTGGTGATACAGAAACAAGAAATCAACCCTATTTGATTGAGTCATTGAAAGACATCAATATTGTTAATGCTTCTTGTGGGAGGAATCATACTCTGTTACTGTCTGGTGAGTTTATATTCTTAAATATTATATCTTATCCTCATTCACATTTATTCTTGTTTTGCTCATAAATATTGCTGAATAAAATTACTTGAAAAATTACAAATATGGTTAATCAATGTGAATGAAGGAATTACTTACCACATTTTATGTTTCCCAAATTTGATTCATGATAAGCTTTCTAAAATGCAATGGCAGTTTAAGATATAAATACTAATTTATTAAGTTAACCAACATTTAACAGTGCTAGAGGACATGTAATATATATTATTGATAATATTTAAACTTTATATATATTATAGGAGAAAAGTAGTCTTGTGGATTAGGCACTGGACTGTACTCCTATGTCAAAGGTCCGGGTTAAATGTTTACAGTGCACTATATTTTTCTTTTTTTGGTTGTGTTTTTTATGATCCTCAGGATTTATTCCTTTTTTGCACCTTGGGCTTCCAGCCTTATTTGGATATTGTTCTTTATTAAATGCGAGGGAAAAAAAAATTCTCTACAATCTTCTCTGCCACTTATAAAATTCTTTTTTGAAACCTACTTCTTAATGTAATATATTAAATGAATTCAATGCAGATTAATTAATAGAGCCTGCAGACAGTATTATCTATTTTCATTAAAAAGGTTTTTAGTTAATTGAAAAGATTAAGAAAACTGATTACACTAATTGAAGGGCAACAAGCCATGTATATGTTCAGTGTTTCTAATAACTGAAAGCCCCTCAGAGCTGTCCTAAAACTTAAAACTTTTTAACAGAAACTATAAAGTGTATAAAATATTCCAGGTCTGGGAAAGTACGCTGCCCCGAATTCATTAACCTGCCTGCCCTGGTATTATGCATATAGTTTCAGTTTAAGTGTTCTAGGGCAGCTTTCAAGGGGCCTTCATGTATTGGGCACACAATATAAAAATTTGATCTTGTAAAAAATATTGTAATGTAGAGAGTTATAAAGATTTTTGGCTAGGGTTTAATTTTTGTAATTTTAATTGGATATTATTATTTTATTTAAAAATGCTAATGCTTCGGCTTGTACACTACATTGTAAGCCTACACCAGGTTTAAAATAAAACACTAGGAGGAAAATTGATCTAAAACAAATTTATAAAAGAAATGAGTAAATATACAATAAAAGTAAATTACTTATATATATTGGCAGAGAGATTAGGAAAATTTAAAAAAAAAAAATATATTAAAATATAGTATGGAGTTTTAACACATAAAAAATTACTGACTGTAATTCCATATAATAACTTATTGATCTTCAGAGAAATCTTTGTTTATGAAGTTATCACTTGTAAGACATCAGTTAATTTAATTATAATAACTAGAGATTTCATTATTAAGAAATATGGGACCAATAGAAGTGGAACTTTATCTGAAATGTGTCAAGTGAGGTTTAAAAAAAAAAAAAAAAAAAAATAGTGCATAAAACGAACAGTTATGCCTATCATGTAGTTCCTTTTAGTTGGAACGAGAGCTTTCAAAGGCCGGTAGAATATTTCATGAAGGAGGGTCTGAGAGCTGTCGTACGTGTTCGTCAGATCTAGCCGAGGGTTAAATCCAGCTCGCCGAACGTCAAGCATCAACTTTTAACACATGTGTCGTGTCCTTGCCTCTCACTTCCTCAGAGAGCTTGACCGTCCAGAAATAGTTGAGACACTATAGAAAAATGTATAAACAATTAATGAGAGGGAATAGAATAAAAAAAATCTATCTGTCCCAGCCAGGACACGAACCTGGATCTCCTGCTATCCGGGCCGGTGCATTTACCAGTTATGCTACCAGTCCTGGTGCACCGGCCCAGATAGCAGGAGATCCAGGTTCGATTCCTGGCTGGGACAGATAGATTTTTTATTCTATTCCCTCTCATTAATTGTTTA